>RCUC01125222.1:0-38482 GCA_003697995.1 Taxidea taxus jeffersonii | reverse complement strand
AGCCATCAGAAAGGATGAATACTTACCATTTATATAGACATGGATGGAACTGGAGGGTATTATGCTGAGTGAAATGAGTCAAACAATTATCATACAGTTCCACTCATATGTAAAATATAAGGAAGAGCACAGAGGACCATAGGGGGAGAGAGGGAAACTGAATGGGGAGTCTTCAGAGAGGGAGACAAATCATGAGAGTCTCTTAACTATACAAACTAAAGGTTGCTGGAGAGGGTAGTGAGTGGGAGGGATGGTGTAACTGGGTAATGGGCATTGGGGAGGGAACGTGATGTGATGAGCACTGGGTGTTGCATATAACTGATGAATTAATTGATATCTACACTTGAAATTGATGATTAGTATATATTGGCTAATTGAATTAAAACAACAACAACAAAATGGCTAGATCCTGTATTTCCCTGTAAATCCCCCAGCCCTTTCCTCTGGGTGGGTTTGCAGTTTTGAAGGCCTTAGTCTTCTGCATCTTCCTTTGTCCAGCAAAGCAATAAAGATACTGTTCTTCTTTATCCCACACTCTGTCTTTGTGTTATATTTTGACCAAAGTATGGAGTTCAGTTCCTGACAACAGAAACATGAAATGAACTTAAGCCTACACAACTATGAAGAAAGCAATGCATGATAGAAAACGTATATTATTTGGTGATAATAAACATATATTAAGACATTTTCAATTTGCTTTTTCAGAAACTCACTAAATTCTGTGTATGGTCATTGTGAGTAGGGTTTAAGGTGTTTGTTTAACTCAACACTTACTTCTATAGGCCTGATATCATTGCCAAAGTTTATTATCTCAAAACGTGTGTGGAAGATTGATGATTTCAACTGAAATACAATTGGAAGATGGCTAACTAAAAAACATTTTTTTTCCTAACGAGTCTTGATACTGGTGTTAAATTAAAATAGAAAAAGAAATGTAAAGTATGTATTTGTGAAAACACATTACTGTATGCAGTGACGTTGTGACAGTTTTTAGACCTATTTAATCAACAAAGGGTTTTAATAAATGTTTAGTTTCTTTTGATATGAAATTCTGTTGGGGAAAGTGAGGAGAATAGCAATTTTTTCTAGAAAATTTAAATGTTTTTGAAAAAATTCAATAGCCACTATACAAATGGACTTCTAGTAAATTAAAAAAAGAAAATTAGATCAAATTGAGTAATATGGAAGATACACCAACATTTAATGAAGGAAAAAGTCAACCAATCAAACTTACATTAGAAACAATGTTTGTTGGTCTAGTTAAAATGTGCCAGTTGCCTGTCAGATTTACTTGGTATTTTATTCATGCTCAAATTTTTGGACTATTACAATAAAGAATGAGTTTTCATGCCCTATATTTCAAGTCAGGTTTATTAAAGCATAATTTACATGTAGATAAACTACCCATTTGTAGGTATACTAGTTTGATGAGTTTTTACAAATAAATATAACCCTATAATTACCTTGTAATATTGTGATTTATAATAAATATAAATTTGGTTTTCCATCCCATTCCTGACACAGAGCTACTAAACTCTTAGTGTTTCCTGTGGTGAGAGGAAAGGTTGTTTTGTTATCTTAATGTGGTAATTTATGGGAGCAGGTGCCAGGTGATTCAAGGGTTAGAACTTTCAGTACCTCCTCAAACTTCAGAGAGGGGAGAGGTGTTGGGGGTTGATTCAGTTACCAACAGCCTATGATTTAATTAATCATGACCTTGAAATGAAGCCTCCATAAAAACCCTGAAGGACAGGGTTTCAGAGAACTTCCAGGTTGGTGATCTTATGTAGATTTGGGGAGAGTGGCACAGAAGTTCCAAGACCTTTCCTTGTACCTTGCCCTATGCATCTGTTCCATCTAGCTGTTGGTGAGTTATATCCTATTGTAATAACCCAATAATCTAGAAAGTACAATATTTCTCTGAATTTTGTGAACTACTCTAGTACATTACTCAAACCTAAGGAGGCAGTCTTGGGAATCTCTGATTTATAAGCAGTTGGTCAGAAGTATAGGTAACAACCAATACTTGAGTCTTGCACCTGAAGTGTATGCACAGGCATTTGGGTGGCAGTCTTGTCAGCCTCAGTCCTTAATCTGTGGAATCTAATAATATCTCCAAGTAGATAGTATCAGAATTGGGTGGAATTTTAAGGGTCCCAGCTGGTGTCCTGAGAATTGCCTGTTGGTATGGGGGACCCCTCCCCATACTGGGAATGGTCCCAGAACATTTACACTCCATTAAGAAAGAACATTTCTATCACCCTCAAAAGATTCCTTATGTCCCTTTGTAGATAATCTCTTCATATCATTCCCAATCTCTGATCATTCCCAGAAACTTTGATTTTTGTCTTTATAGTTTAGTTTTGCCCTGAGTTCAATAGAGCATACAGTATATAGCCTTGTGTGTCTAGCTTTTTCCTTCTGCATATACTTTTGAGTTCATCTATACTACTGCATGTATCAAGAGTTTGTTTCCTTTTATTTATATAGATGTACAACAATTTATGTATTCACTGGTTTGGGGATATTTGGTTTGTTCCCAATTTTGATCAATTACATATAAAGTAGTTGTGAATATTCATATACAGGTTTAATTTTGGACATGTGCTTTTATTTCTCTTGGGTAACTACTTAGTGAGAATGCCATGTCTACTGGAAATTGTATGTTTATGAGAAACTGCTAAATCTTGCAAAGTGACTGTACTGCTCTGCTTCCCTACCAGCATATATGGTATTTCCACTTGTTCCAATACTTTCTTTACCACTCCCCTCTTTTTAAAAAATTCAGTCTTTCTCATAGGTTTATAGAAATATCTAATTATTGTTTTAATTTACATTTCCTTAATAAGTAATAATGTTGAACACATTTTCAGTGCTATTTGCCTTTCAGTTCTCTGGTAAAATGTCTCTTTTAAATATTTTCTCCATTTTTTAAATTATGAAAACTTATTATTTTAGAATAGTTTTTGGCTTATAGAAAAACTAAGTAGAAAGTGCTGAGAATTCCCGTATGCTCCCTACCTCTCACCTATAGAGTCTCCCCCATCATCAACACCCACACTACAATTTTGTGGTGAAACATGAACCTACATTGACCCATCATAATCACCCTAAGTACATAGTTTATATTAGTGCTCACCTTTACTGTTGTACTTTCTATGGGTTTGACAAATGTAAATGGCATTTATCAGTTGTGATAGCATTATACAGAATTTTTTCCTTGCCCTAAAAGTCCTCTGTCCCTCCCATCTAAGCTCTAGCAATTACTGAAATTTTGTTGTTTCCACAGTTCCCTCTTTTCTAGACTGTCATATAGTTGGACATTTCTAGATATAGTAGAAAGATACACTCAGATTGATTTCTTTCATTAATAATACACATTTGTTTTTTCCATATCTTTTCATGACTAGATAGCTCCTTCCTTTTTAGCAATGAATAATATTCCAATGCCTAGATATACCACAGTTTATCAAAATTTGTTTCTTTTAAGGAATTTGTCCATTGTATGTATTTTCAAATTAAATTTATTGACATAAAACTTAAAAAATAACATTCCTTTTAGTTTCCTTTAAATGTCTATTGGACCTTTAGTAATTCTCCTCTTAGATTCCGAACATTTGTAATGTGTGACTTTGCTTTTTTTCTTTATCAGCATGCCTAGTTGATTATAATTTTACTGATTTTTTTCAAAGAACAAGCTTTTAGTTTTATTGATTTCCTTTTTTTAAAAATTTTATTGATTTCATCCTGTTTTTTGTTTTATTATTATTCTCTTCCTTCTACTTGTTATGGTTTTAATCTGCTCTTTTTTCCCGTAGTATATTAAGATAAAAGCTCAGATTATTTATTTAATGCCATTCTCACTTTTTTAATGCTCTAAGTTTCAGCATAGACAATGCTATAGCTTTGCTCCACAAATTTTGATATCTCATGTATTCATTTTTATTAGATTAAAATATTTCATAATTTATCTGTCTTCTTTGATTCATAAGTGTTCTGAAATTTTTAATTTTCAAATATATTAAAATTTCCAGATATTATTTTTATTGACTTCTACCATAATTTCTATGACTTATTACGTTGAAGTTTGTGTTATGACTTAGAATACTTTCTGCCTTGGTGAATCTTCCTTATGCACTAGAAAAGAATGTATATTTTGTACTTACCGAGGAGAGTGTTCTAAATGTCAGTTAAGTCAGTTTGATTGAGGGTGATGTTGAGGTCTCTGTTCTTACTTCTGTTTACTGCTTCTATTGAAAGCTATGTTGAATTCTACAACTATAATTGTGGATTTCTTTGCTTTTCTTTTTAATTCTATTGGGGTTTGTTTAATGCATTTTGAAATCCTATTGTCAGATTTGTACAAATTTACATTCATTATGTCTGCTTAAAGAATAAATTCTTTGTTATCATGTAATGTTATTTATCACTGATTTAAAGTCCTTTTTCTGAAGTCTACATTTTCTGATATTAATATAACTACATCAGCATTCTTTCGATTAATACTTGTATGTTATATCTTTTTCTATCCTTTTCTTTTAATCTACCTATATTGATATATTCAAAGTGTGTTTCTTACAGATAGTGGCATATAGTGAAACTTGTTTTCTTATCCCATCTCACAATTTCAACCTTTTGTTTAAGCATTTGTGTTTAATTCAGAAATTATGTTTATCTCTTTTTACTTTTCCATAATTTAATCATTATGTTTTATAAATTATGTTTAATATAATTATTGATGTGGTGGATTTTACTTTTACTAATTTTTCTCCTTGTCTTTTCAGTTTATTATCCCTTTTTTCTCCTGTTTCCTGACTTCAGTCAGCTTAAATAATTATTTTTATGATTATGTTTTATCTCCATTATTATGTTTTGGCTTATTAGTTTTATCTCTTAAAACTGCTTTATTGATTGCTTTTTCATTTATAATATTACATTTAACTTATCACAATATACCTTAAAAATATTGTATATTAAGCTTTCATTTCCACCCTTCTATCTTTTGTGCTACTCTTGTCATACATTTTACTCCTACACTGATCATAAATTTTACAATAACCTGCTATCATTTTTACTTGAAATAGTCAATTGTCTTTAAAGGGATTACAAAGGAGAAAAAATGAAATTTATATTTACTTTATTTTACTATTTATGGTGCTTTTCTTTCTATAAATCCAAATTTCTATTTGTATCATACATCTTCATCCTAATGGTCTACCTTTAAGATTTCCTGTAATGGAGGGTTTTTTTTTTAATTTTTAAAAAAAGATTTGCTTATTTTATAAAAAGGAAGAGAGACTGTGCTCACATGCCCAAATGGGAGGAGGGTAGAGGTATCGAATCTTCAAGGAGACTTCCCCACTGAGCATGGAGCCCAATAAGGGGCTTGATCTCACTACCCATGATATCGTGACCTGAGCTGAAACCAAAAGTTGGAGGCTCAGCCCACTGAACCACTCGGGTGCCCCTCTTGTAATGGGGGTTTTATGGATATAAATTCTATTAGTTCTTGTTTGAAAAGTCTTTATTTCATCTTCACTTTTGAAAGATTTTTCTGGGCTTAATGTTTTAATTGATCAATTCTTCTTCTTCTTCTTCTTTTTTTTTAAATTTTATTTATTTATTTGACAGACAGAGATCACAAGCAGAGAGGCAGGCAGAGAGAGAGGAGGAAGCAGGCTCCCCGCTGAGCAGAGATCCCGATGTGGGGCTCCATCCCAGGACCCTGGGATCATGACCTGAGCCAAAGGCAGAGGCTTTAACCCACTGAGCCACCCAGGCGCCCCTTCTTTTTTTTTTTAAAGTACTTTTCAGATGTTCCTCCATTGTCTTCTGACTTGCATAGTTTTTGAAGGGAAGTATGCCTTAATTCTTTATTCCTTTGTATGTAATGTTTTCCTCCATTTGCTTTCAAGATTGGTTTTTTATTTTTGTTTTTCAGGTGTTTAACTATGACATGTTTTTTAAGTACTTTTTATGTTTTTACTTTTTAAATACCCTGCTTGGAATTCTCTGAGATTTTTGATCTTTGGTTTATTGTCTTTCATTATATTGGAAATTTATCCTTTATGATCGTTCCTAGTATTACTTCTTCCTCTTTCTCTTTATTTTCCTCTTTAAATCAAAGCACATGTTAGAGGATTTAATATTATCCATAGCTCCTAGTTACTCTGTTTTTTTTTCTTTTTATTCCTTTTTCTCTTTATGTTTCATTTACAGTGTTTTATATCAGCCTACTTTTAACTTCACAAATTTCTTGCTCATATATATTAAGACTGTTATAGTAATTCTTCATCTCAGATGTAATGGGTTTTTTGGGGGGTGTGGAAGATTTTATTTAGCTCATTTTTAATAGTTTCCATTTTTGTTGAATTCCTCATATGCTCCATGTGTGTTCTTGGCGTTCTTCACCTTCATCACTATATCCTTCACCACTATAACCCTGACTGATAGTTTCAACATTTGTGTAATTTCTCAATCTGCTTTGTTGATTGTTTTATCTCTGGACTGTAGCTTTTTCTTTCTTGCTATTTTGTCTTTCTGAATGAATACTGAACACTGTCAATTGAAGAACAGTAGGAGAGGTGAAGAGTATTGATTGTTGGAAATAAATACAACTCTTCCGTTACTATGCTAGTGACTGTTGGGTTTTGTTGATATTGGGTTTTGTCCTTTGAATTTCTTCAGTGGTGGGATGTCGGAACTACATGATTAGGGTGAGCCTTGTAGTGCTAGAAGATTTTTCTCAGTTTTTCTGCTTTATTCTCAGTCTTTAGAATCTCTTGTACAACTGTCAAATACTGGGTCTCTCTCCACACTCCTTTTTCTCTACTAGTGGTAACTTTCTATTCCTTATTACTTAATGCTAGGTTCATGGTGGGGGCAGGGAGTGAGTTTTTGCTTCTTCTTGTGTAAGCTTGGTCTTGGACAATACCTGTGTGCCCAAGCATCAGGAAGGGGGTCCTTGTTATCATTCTTGATCTTCTTATCCCAATAACAGACATATTCAGACTTATATCTGGAGGTTCTTAAGTAGGGGAATACATTTTGCCTCTCCTTATCCCAGCAATAAGACATCTCTGCTCTATATAGGCACGGGATTTTGACCCATAAAGGTTTTCTTTTATTCCTTTATGGGCAGACAATCTTGATCCATCACTCTACCAGAAGTAGTGATCTTTTGTTTTCTGGTGTCAAGAAGGAAAGTTTATTGGCACTTCCACAAAAGTTGATGAGTTCTGCTTCTATGGAACCATTGAATCTTTGCCTGGTCCCTAGTTACAAGACAGACTGCTGTCCTTCCCTCAGTGGCTTAAAGCACTTTTTCTTCCTAATGAGAAAGATCCAGGGGAGTGGGCTACATTTTGAGATTTATTCCATATTCTTAATGCCTGTTAAAATTACAGGGTATATTTGGTGTCCTGCTCTGCTCTCATTCTTTCCCATGACCACCCTAAGCAGATTAGTAGAAAAGAGCTTGAGTTAGTGCGAGTGCCCCTTGTGTCTGCTACTCTGAGTTATTCTAAGCTCTTATGCTATCCCACATTCAAACTTTAGGATCTTATTAAAATTTTTGCTAATTTCTTTTTACTTGCTACTGTGGTGGCCAGTTCTTTCTCTGTGCTCTATAAAAGTGAAGCAGTTTTGGGTCCTGTCTCCTATTAGAGGTGGTTGCCAGTCTTTGGAACTTAGTTTACTTTGTTGTCTCACCACCTTAGCTCTCTGATGGGTCAAGGAAAGTTATATTTTTATAGATCATACAGTTTTTTCTAGTTGTCAGGATCAGAGTAATGTTCTCCTTTGGCTTTCTACATCCTAAGAAGAATTATAAATCTATAAAGCATTTTTAGTTTTAGTTATTCATTTATTTTTAAGTAGACTCCACACCTAGCATGGAGCCCAATATAGGGCTTGAACTCATGACCCTGAGAGCAAGACCTGAGCTGAGATCAAGAGTCAGACCCTTAATCAACTGAGCCACCCAGGCACCCCCAAAGCATTTTTTAAAGAAAAGAAAACATATGGGTGATATATTTTCCTTCATCATAGAAGCTCAAAACCGGTACAGGAAATACAGAACAAAACAGGATCTCTCCTCAGAGATGACATTCCAACTTACTGATTTGTAACTTGGCTAATATAAACATCTACAAATAGAAGAGGAAAAAAATGACAAAAAATTATTTGGCATATAGAAAATGGATTGCAACAGTGTAATAAATGTTGCTCTTTCTGTCTATAAAAAAAGGGAAATTGGTGGTTATATAAATTTGGGATATTTTGGGTTGAAAAAGGATTAATAATTCACTTCCTAGAGGACTTCTCCATGTTTTTAATGTAAATGTACACCATGGATCCTTTAGAGAAGAAAAGTCTATCTAGCAATTTGCAATCTGATGTGGCCACTAAATCTGGCTTTCTTTTTTTTAATAGAACAGAACAAAGTATTCCACAGAGTACAACATAAGAAATGCTGGTTTAGATATTTCTAATGGCATAGGAATTTTAAACCTTTTAAATATTGTCTCATTTTTAAAACTTTGATGTTGTTGTGTCTAGTATTTTATTTTATTTTACTTTATTATTTTATTTTAATTTTTTAGATGGCTTTTATTTTTATTTTATTTTATTATTTTTTAATTAAAAATTTATGTTTAGTATTTTATGGTTCAACTCTATCTTGATGAAATTTTAAAAATCTGATAAAGCAAGAAAATGTAAAAATAGGTAGGGAACAAAGTGCATACAATATGATCAACTTTATATTAGCCAACTTTAGATAAATTCTATGAGATCTAATATAAAGTTTAATTTTTTTTTTCTTCCCTGCATTTTTTCAGTCAGATAAACCCTACTGGAAATAAGTCAAATTAAATCTGGGCGGAGACTCACATTTGGGCTTTTGTTGCTGAGATAATTCTTATTGTTATCTTCCAAAGAACTCTTTCAAAACACCTTCCATTTCTTCTACATTAGATAAACCCTGTGTTGTAAACAATAAGACTGATACATAGGTGAAGTAATCTCATGACCAGACGACTTTGACATCTCAGTAATCTATTTATTTTGGACTGAGTCAAGATGTTTTGAGTTACACTGCATGAGTAATATTCTACAATATTTTTTTTCATTTTATCCTTTCATTCACTCACTAGTTAATTCATTTATTCATAATTATTTGAAGTTAAGTTTACTACCAATTTTCAGGGCCAATGAGGAATAAGGAATTTATTATGTTTGTGTCTATACTGATTTTTTACCTTACCCACTAAGAAGTAAACTTAAATGTTTATGGATTTATATTACTACTTTGAAAACTCTAAAGCAAATGTGTCTGTATGTATGTGTATGTAGATGGCTGAATATTAACCAAGCTTTTGTTTCTCCTTTTAACTTTTCCCCATGATATCTGCAGCTGCAAAAACAATATTTTAAACTAAAATGTATAGTTTGTTTTGCAGCATACTGCACACAAACACACACTTTATATTTTTTATTCATGTGCCTAGTAAAATATGTTTCAACAGTAACAGTTAATTTCAGAATTAAATGGTTAACCATGGGACGATAACAAAATCTTATTTTTAAAGGTCAAATGATAATTCACTGTAGTTTGTATCATGCATTTCTTTGTACTTTTGACCTATTTGTTAGACATTTGTCTGAATTGATATGCCACACTAGGAGGATCAATTATAAATTAGTAGACAATTTCTTTATTGCATGGCCAAGAATAGTTCCTTAACTCAAGATATACTATATATATATATATATATATATATATATATGTACATGTACACACATATATGTTTTTTTCTTTAGGGAAAGAAAATAGTTACATTAAGCTCAGTTTTGAAACTTTAGTATTTAATCTGAAATTTGAGTTACATAAGATCATCATGTCCTAATTACTCATTATCATAGGAGTGAGTGGAATATTACTAAAGATTATTGTACTGATATTTAACTCTTAAGTAACTGATGAAATCAGAGATGTGAATAAAGCAGATACTATAAAAACATTATTCCTATGTGTAAGTTGCAGAAAAAATAAAATTTTAGAAAATCAACTTACCTAAGAAATTACTTAAAATATCAAGTTTGCTTAAATATAATCGTTTGACTACACGAGTTAATAATAATAACAGTTTACTCTGGTAAACTGTTAAGTATTGAGACATTAAAAAAGTAAGCTGATTAAATCTACATCAAGCATGGCTGCCATCTTGTGGGGACAGGATATAATGTAGTGAGGGGCCAATCTCAAAGTGTCCCTGTTGGGTTTTAAGTCATTATTTTACCTCTATCCACCACTTGCTTGATATTTATTAACATTCTACTTAAAATTTCACATCAACACCAGACAGAAGAGATAAGAAATCTAAACTAAAATTGGTGCTCTCATATATATATCTAATTTATGCTCTTAAAACTTCAGGGTGAAACAGGTAATGAGGATTAAAGAGTACACTTATTATGATGAGCACTGAAAATGTATAGAATTGTTGTATTGCTATATTGCACACCTGAAAATAATATAACACTGTATGTTAACTATACTGAAATTAAAATAAAAAAAACTTGGTAAAAGAATTTCAATATCATGGCTAATGTATGGATAACGGAAAAGCTTTGAAATTTAAAGTTTTGACTTGCATTAACTTTAGTAATAAATTAAGTTTGATAGAGTTCTAATATTAACAAACAAAAACCTCTGTCAATAATCTATCTATTCACAGAATTTGTTGGACTGTATATCTCAATGAGTAAGAAGAAAACATGACATTACTCTGATAGTGCCTTGCAGATTTAGGGAAAGTGTTGAAAGGAAGGAAGGGATTAAGAGTTTAATGTGGAAGGAAAGAAGGGGGTCAAGAAGAAAGGAAGGAAGGAAGGGATGGAGGAACAGAACAATGGAGGGAAGGTGGGAAGAAAGGAAGTATCACCTGTTATCAAGCATAAGATTTACAGTAGTGTCACAGATACGTTACATAGAATATGTTACATAGAAATGGATGATTTAATGATTTTCTTGAAGCTTATTTAAAAGTAAAAAAATTGTGTTTTCTGGGGCGCCTGGGTGGCTCAGTGGGTTAAGCCTCTGCCTTCAGCTCAGGTCATGATCTCAGGGTCCTGGGATGCAGCCTAGCACCAGGCTCTCTGCTCAGCAGGGAGCCTGCTTCCCCCTCTCTCTCTGCCTGCCTCTCTGCCTACTTGTGATCCCTCTCTCTCTCTTTCTCTCTCTGTCAAATAAATAAATAAAATCTTTAAAAAAATTGTATTTTCTAAATTTGAGTCTTTCAACAAATGTCAGTACAACTTTTGTGACTCAATTTCTCATTCTCTTCCAGAAAACCATGCATTGAATAAGGGAAGCCCTAAAGTCCCGTTGAACTTTGAACTTTTTTGATCTGCTAAGTATCAAATTGCCTTTTCGACCGCTCAAAAAGGAATTCTTACTTCCACAAATGAACATCTCAATTATAAATTTACAGCCATAATTTGTTATTGCCTGCATATGCAGGTAGTCAGTCATTGTAAGCTCATAGTTTTCCTTTCATAGTCATATTAATTAAAGTTGCAGTATACTTAGAATCATTTGTGTGGCTAATCATATCTGTAATACTAATGATACAATTGTAGCAAAGTAGAAAAGATGATCAAAATGCATTACATCCTATTTTTTCTCTGCTATTCTTTTCAAAGCTGTTTTCACCCTGATTTTCAAGTAAGCTATCCCATAAATTTATACAGTTTTATATCAAAACAAAATACATCTCTTGATTCACTGAGTATTACTGGAGTTCTTTAAAACTGACTAATGTAAGTTGACTTACTACCATTGTAACATTCAGTGAGCAGCTGATTTTTAAATCAGACATTTGTATTCCTAATATTTGTTTAGAGTAAAAATGAAAGAATTATATATCCCAGGGATGTCCATTACATTGCTTTCTTTCCACAAAGTACATTAAACATGATTAAAGGAGACTGCATATCCCCTCCAAAAACGCAAATTAAGTTTTCCCAAAGTCTATACTTCCATAAAAAAATCATTATTCTTTACATCTTTAAGCTGCTAGGATTATCTACCACTTCTTGAAATTACAATAGTCTCCCTTATCCACAGGGGATATGTTTGAAGACCCATAGTGGGTATCTGAAACCACGGCTAGTATTGAACCTTATATATACTAAGATTATTGCTATGCATAAGATTAATGCTATGCATACCTGTGATAAAGCTTAGACAATAAATTAGGCACAGTTTGAGATTAACAATAATAATAATAAAATAGAGCTATTATAACAATATACTGTAATAAAAGGTATATGAATGTGGTCCCTTTCTCAAAATACCTTATTGTACTGTACTCACCTTACTAATGATGACATAACGTGATAAATGCCTACATGATGAGAAGAGGTGACGTGAATGACATAAACAATATGATGAAGCATTAGGCTGCTGTTGATCTTTTGATGATACAAAAGAATGATCATCAGGTTCCAGGCCGTGGTTGACTTCGGGTAACTGAAAATGTGGAAAGCAAAACTGTGGATAAGGGGGGAAATTGACATTCTCCACATACAAAGAATAAATTCATGACTCATGGTTTCTTTAAATTTTTATTCCAAAAATTAATCATTGGTATAAAATTTTCATGAATGGAAGCTATTTTTTCCACAAAAAAATATGCTGGAATGCCAAACTTTTGAATTTCAGTGCAGCAAATCAGATGTATCAGCCATTTCCGTATGATAATGCTTGAATTAAAGCTAAGTAGCCTTAATTAGACCAATAGATGGCCTTCATAAAAAGCTTATGTGGAAGTACAACCAGTGAATTTATTTTTTCCTCTCTGGAATGTAACATCTAACTTACACATTAAAAAACTTTGCATCCAGCTAACCTAGGTAAACTAATTTTGTATCCATCTAATTATATCACAGTATGAAATTTTATAAAATAGTAGGAAATATGCTTAACACATAATTTAAAAATGTGTTTAAACTCATATTTCATATAAAAATCACCAATTAGGGCTCATTTGGTATAGAAATTGTTTCAGCAGTTTAAAAGAGTGATTGATATTTTTAAATTTAAAATTAATAAGCCACTGTTATGCTTCAATTCTGCATTAACTTTGTGTTACTTTTAGAAAGCTACATCTCATGGCACTATTATCACTTCTGAATGTCAGGAATGTGCATTTTGATGCCTTTATGGTTTTTGTAATGTGTGACGCAGACTCTTGCAAATGTCTGAGTATTGTGACAGTAGTTCTGAAGTATAACTACACATTAGAGTTGTATTCAGAGA
The DNA here is from genome assembly GCA_003697995.1 of Taxidea taxus jeffersonii. Taxonomy (NCBI): domain Eukaryota; kingdom Metazoa; phylum Chordata; class Mammalia; order Carnivora; family Mustelidae; genus Taxidea; species Taxidea taxus. Next base: position 25,158 of record RCUC01125222.1, on the reverse strand, counting down.
GTTTAAAACATATTGGTCAGACCCCAAACCCCAGACATTCTGATTCAATTAGCCTGAAGTGAACTTTTTTCAAAGCTTTCCACGTTATTCCAAAGTGAAGCTACCTTTGAGAACCAATAAATGGGAGGATTTTGGAATAATGAAAATATTTTGCTCATAATACTCCAGAACAGATTTCCAAGATGGAAGATAATATGAATTGAATATATTTAGCTATCTCTAGGAATGACATTTACTAAGCCAGGACTGAGCCAGCTAATGTTTTGAAGTTCTTCCTAGTTCTCTGATTCTAACATATTATAGTGTTCTTTCCATGTTAATGGTTATTTCACATTTTTTTTCTTCCTAGAGCACATAGTGACTCATCAATTTTTTAAATACCCTTGTGAATAATATAATAGAAGTAAGCTATGGAGAGATACGTCCATTCTTTCAAAAACTTCATTATCTGTAACAACAAAATATGATCCCTAAAATCACAACATAACCCTTTAAAAAGTAAAATGACATCAACAACATTAATATAATCAAATTGAGTACATATATACTGATGGGAAAAATAAAGGAATGATCAAAATTGAGACAAATTAATCAGTGATGGCTTCTTGGAAGCACTGATTTATGCCAGATTCAGAAGGAAATGATGAAATCCAAGTCAACAAAGGAGCTCTATGTAAAATGCTTCAGTGAATAAAACATGAATAAGCTATGGTCCTGACTCTCAGGGCATTGATGATCTAATTCAGAAGCAGACCCATCTAACTCTAATATAAAGGTAGAGTGTGCTATGAGAGCACAGAAAAAGGGTGGATTTATTCCATAATAAAGAACTGGACAGTACATCATGGGTAAAATTTGAATTAAGCCTTGATGTGGCAGAGCAGAGTGGTTGGAAGAGTAAATAGATACCTTCCAACAGAATTATTGACCTAAGTAACAATATGGCAGCACATTTTCTGGAATGTGCACGGAAAAAGTACACAAGATGAACGAAAGAAGGCATTTCACAGAGGTGAGAAAGTATAACTGTGTTTGGATAAATACTAGCCCAATTCACCATGTCAGAAAGTCTTAAGAAGAAGAGGTTTTCTAAGTATGAAAGCAAGGGAGGGCTCTGAAAGGCTGTTTAAGGAGTTTGACACCCACACCTTCCAAATAGCAACATTTCCAAAGGATTCCAATTATAACTGAAATAATATCAGGCCTATTAATATCTGGCCTCAACTAGTTATTTGGTTGTGTTAACAAACCTCCAGTCTAAACTGGGGTCAGACTGAATATAAGATATTCATTACAAGAAAGGAAGTCACAATTGTTAGGATTATATTTCAAGGAATAAGCATGCCAAAAATCCCTTCATTCTGGGATGGGGACGTTGTCTTTCAGTACTTTTTTCAGCTCTTTTCATGGAGAAACAACCAACTTCCTCATTCTGAATTTATATACATGGGTCTATTGTTAGAGCTACTCAATGTAATATTTGGATCAAATATTTCACTGAAGCATGTATTTTACTTAATTATTATACATTTTTTTAAATTTCAGGTTCTTTATCCTTTCTCTATCCTGATTGCCTAAAAATACTCTGGAGAGAGAGAAAAAAAAATCACTGTATAAAAAATAATTAGCACGTCCTCTCCTTTTTTGACTTTATAATTGAAATCTCATTAAAAGCTTTCTAGGTCTCTTTTTCCCTTAGCGACCAGGTGTCCCTAATTTGTTTTTATCCAATGTGACTAATTCCAGGCAAGGACTAGAAAAAGTCTGATACCTGTTGGAGAATAGCAGTAACAAGGTTAAATAAGTGGGGTGGCTTTTTCAGGTTGCCTTTAACCTTCTAAAAAAACAAAACAAAACACAACACAACCACAAAGCATCAACGTCCCCCCCCCCCCCCCCCTGGAGTCTTGCCTTTTTCTCAGTCCCAGTTGAAGATTCCAAGGGAAATGAGAGCACTATTTTGTTTCTCCCTTGTATTGCAGATAGGGGGAGGAGGTGGTTATTAGAGAGAAGCTCTTCCTCCCTCGGTTCCCCCTCTCTCCGCCTGACAGCACCGCTCTCTCGCGGGCTCGCTCGTTCTCCTAGGTGATCCATTTCTAGGCAACGTGGGGCTAGTGCTGAAGCTGCCAGGCTCGCTCCTTGCTCGCTTCCCGCATCCCGCCAGGCGAACCGCTCCAAAAGCATCCTGCAGCCCACAGGCTTCCCTCCGCCGGCCCGGCCCCGCTGCTCGCGCCCGGCGCAACTCCCCCGCCACCGCGCCCGAGCGAACCGGCTCCCGGGGCCCGCCTCGCCGAGCTCAGCTCCCCGCCTCGCGCAGAAAAGGAATTTTCTCTGCATTACTATCTGCATTACCTTGAAGTTCACTTTTACTACCCCTCTTGGAGAGGGCTTTTTTCCCTTCCCTGTTGGAATCTGGCTGCTCTGCTTGGAATCTCCTAATCTTTCCACTTAGATTTTATTTTGGCAGCGAGGACAAGTGATTCTCTGCGGGCCGTTGGGGCGGGGGTGGGGGGGCGCTTTTTTTTTTTTTTTTTTGGCGGGGGGGGGGGGGGGGGGGGGGAACATCCGGGGTGTGTGTGTTGGTGGGGGGGTGGTCTGTTGGAAGTTGCCGCGGCGCTGGGACTGGAGACCCGCGGCCCCAGCGCAGCGATGGGGATGGTCTGAGCTCCAGCCTCTCCCCCTGCCCGAGAGCAGACGAGGCTGGATACATTTTTTAAAAGCCAAACTGCAAACAACTCTGGCGATGCCAAAATTCCACTCCAAGTGACACGGCTTTGCGAAGGAGGTTTCCTCAGGCTGGGCTCTCTTATTCGCTCTGCCTTCATCAACGACGATTAAAGGCTTTGCTCTGGCAATAGGAATTTAGAAAAAAGAAAAAGCTGCGCTAAACTCTATCGTGACCTCAAACTCTTCGGGCTGGTTTTTAAAAAAATATATTGAAAGAGAAACCATCCTAAAAGAGATTCAGCATAGGAGGAGATGGAAGTTTTCCCCTTGCTCTTGGTTTTGTCCGTCTGGTGGTCTCGAACCTGGAACTTGGCGAATGCGGATTCAATCATTCACATCGGTAAGAAAGAGCAGGTATTGCCTGTGGGTACTTCTAACGTTCGGGTTAGCAAATGTTTCCCTTTGCCTCTCCCTTTCCGCCCTCTGTGTGGCTTATTGGCGCTGGCTTCGGTTTATTGCCCCTTCCCGCTATCCTTCCCTCACACTTGTTCAGTTTTCCTTCAGGATGTGGATGTTTGAACCTTGGACTTGCTTGGGCCGTTGTTTCGCGGTGAATCTTGGAGTCTATGCTGGATGCGTGGGGGGTCTCGAGTTTACCTCAGTTGTGCGTGTGTGCCGGGAAGTGCGGGGAGTGGGTGGGTTCTAAGTGTGCGGGGAAAGGAAGTTTAATCGACTCTACCTTCCATATTCTTTCCCGGATGTACATTTGCTCCATTGAAAAATATATCTTAGGGGAAAGAAGAGGTGTGTCACCTGTGAGGCGAAAACTGGGGTGAGAGGTGGGGGGAGCTCCCTTCGGATCGAACAGGTGGTTTTGCAACGTGAGCGGGCTGCGTTAGCCGCAGCGTTGTGCGATGGTGACGGGGTGCTGGCTGCGCCCCCAGCCTCCTTTTCCTCTTCCCGTCCTCTTGGCTTTGCAGTACTCGAGCAGAGTCGCCGCGACGGTGGCGGGAGGGGCTGGCGGCGGTGTAGCCGAGGACGGGGAGCCGCGCGCCTCGCTGCTTCGCACACTCCCCTGGCCTGGCGCGGCGGCGAGACTGGCCCCCGGGCGCACGAGAAGCGCAGGGCGCGCTGGCCGCCCTCGTGGGCTGCCAGGCAGACACCTGCCTCGCCTTGTCTCGCGGTCAACTCTGAGTTGCCGCGCAAGGCCGAGACGAAAGGCGTTTGGGATCCGGCCGGGCGGCCTGACTCCAAGAAGGACGCCGAGCCCGTTCGGAGATGCTCGTGGCCCCACCTATTGGCAACCAGACGGGCCGGGACTGGCAGCGGCTGGCGCGGGCGGGGGCGGAGGCGGGTGGGGGCCGCGCGTCATTATCATGCACAGCGCTCGCAGCTTCAGGCTCCAACTCTTCTCACTTGCTAATCCGTAAGAGCTGAGTGGAGACGGGCTCCTGCAGCCTTTTCTGCGTTAATGCGACGATTTCCTTTTCGGAAATTCGCGTCCGCGGGCCAGCAAGGTTCATTTACTAGGATGAAGAGAGGCCCCTCTTGGGGAATTTTTCTGGGCACAGGACTTTTATCTGTCCACACGGCTTGATGTTCTTCAAATTGAAGCGACAGATGGGTCGCAGCATCTCCTCCTTTCGTCCCCCTGCCCCTCCCCTGCTCAACACACACACACACACACACACACACACACACACACAGACACTCTCTCTCTCTCTCTCTCTCTCTCTCTCTCTCTCTCCTAGAAGGGAACCAGCTTCAGGTGGCTCTTGTGCCTGCCCTAGCGAGGGGCTTATGTCTGGTGTGTGCCTCCACAGCGGCCAGCCCCTTAGCTCCAGGGGACTCCTTCTCGGTCTCAGAGGCTGTCTTTGTAAACATGTCTGCCATTCTCTGTCATTTATATCAATAGAACCATACATGACTCTGTATAAGGGGTAATGAGGTCAGGATTCTAAACCTTGCGCTTAGGCATTAATTAAGCACTAGAAAGCTTGACTGCTAGATCACGTTTTGCCTGGAGGCTAACAGGGCCTGTGGGTTCAGAACTTTTCAGGGAGAAATTATGGCCTCATTGAGGGGTTCAGTAATGTTTTGATAGAATTCAGAAATGAATTGTGTCCTCTTAAAGAAATGACATACATCTATGTCCAGTTAAAATTACTGGAACAGAATATATATATATATATATATATATATATATATAATGTGGTAACTTCACCACCTTATGATTAAGGATTTCTGCCTTAGGCTCTTCATCTGTCAGGAGACAAGGCTTGTGAATAAATGCTCATTTTGTTGCTTAATCTGTGGTCCACATGATAAATATATTATTTGCAAACACCTACAGTTCTTGCTGTCCATTATCCGCTGAATACTATTTTGCAAGGTAGTCTGATCATTTGTTCCTAAACAGAACACAACGGTTGTATTTTTTCCTTTGCATTCTGTTTGTCAGTGTGACACGGTTTACTTATTTATAACCAGACCAAAAAAAAAAAAAGGTAGCTGTGTAAAAATTGCAGATTTCTTCAGATAGCACGTTGTATGCATGAACTGTGTATATCCTATTAAAAGAAACACTTATCAGACAATTTGACTTGAATGCAATTAGTACATTAGGCAAGAGGATTAGCTTCTTTTATAGACTACCTAATATTGCCATGAAAGCTAGCAAATTGATAATTGCTTCAAATTCTTCATATCTTTTATAATGTACTGATAGATATTATTCCCAAATTAAGGGAAATGACCAAGACTAATTTGAGTGTCAGAGGTTAAAAGCCCCTCCTGCTTCCACCTCTCATCCTAGCCAAAGTATAATAAATTCAAAACTAAATGCCCATTCTAAAGTTTTAAACCATCAGTTACTATTCATTGAATCAGTTTACCTGGTTGACTAGCAAAAGAATTAATTATTTTTAGGAGGTGATTGCTTTCATTTAAATATTTAATGGGAGAAATATGCTTATGGCAAATGTATTATTTCAGGATTTAAGGGATGAACATGAAGAAACTGAAGAGAAAGTTAATATTTCAGCTCTAGAGTTATAAGGAGATATGCAGAAATGAAAGGTCTTTAGCCTCATGTGGTGTGGGTTCATGTAGAATGTAGCTGCAATATGCAGTTCAAGCAACCTGGAAGCTAAAAAAGACCTGCTCTGTTTCTTTAAATACTGAGTCCTTTTAGTGTTCAACAGAATTATATATATGAAAACTCTCTCCATTCTTCTTTCTGTTTTTTTTTTTTTTCCCCATGCAGGTAGTTTTTAAAAATCAATTATAATATTTTAAACTCTAATATATTTTATTAAATACCTGGACTCACTAGAATGATGAAATATATCATGATAGTTAAACTCCAGTGATTGAAGTGGCAGTGTATTTATTTTCAGTCAAAAATGCACTAATATCATACATAATTACTTCTCTTAAATCACATTTGAAAGATATTTGTTAATTGCATGTATTTGTTTAAAGCACATGTACACACATAATATTTAGAAATGAATCACCTCAATTGTGATATTCTTTGCCCCCCCCAAAGGAAGGTCTTCTGACATATAAAAACTGCAATTTTGAATTATGCTTTTACTTTGAGCCTGTGCATTGATTGAGTAATTTCATCAGACCCACATTACTTGATTGCTTAGAAGTTTCCTAATGATCTGCATGCTGTAGGAAGAACCAAAAAATCGTGAGTGGAATGGCAATGGTACTGTGTTTTATGAGGCTATTCAAAAGTCGCTCTGATTTATGTAGCTAGAAAGCTCGAAAGTCTTTGAGATTATCCACGCTGACTGCTATTTTCTTCATACATCAGTCGTTCCACACTCTTTACTCCCTAAACACAACAGGAGTGTAGAGCACTGCTTTAATTAAGCAGGGATTAAGTGGCATTTCCAGTCAACGGCACAGTTTGTGTTTTGCTTCAAATCTAATATGGAGGATCTCATATTTTAACAGTTTAATGTATGCTCATTTCTTTATCTGGTTCCTGTGCTCACAGAACTGATTGAAATGAGCTATCCTCAGTTATGTATCTCTACAAGGATATTCTCGAACAGTGTAGTCACATATTATGAAAATCACTCACAGGTTTTTCTTGTTATCAGTCATAGTAAAATACTTTATGCCAGCAGGGAATAGAAACAAACCATTTATTTATGTTTTTCTTGTAAGCACTTGATACTTTATCCTCTGAGATCATAGTCATTAACTATGATTTGTTTGAGAAGCCTAAAACAATGCACAGAATATTTTCATCAGAAGAAGGTTCAAATTAAAGTATAAAACTGGTGGGTTAATAAAATGTCTACATTAAAAATAGTAATAGATGGCAGATTTAAAGCAACAGTTTTCATGATTTCTGCACTGAGGACAGTTTTATCAAATATAGAATGTAAAAGTATTTCCAGAAAATGTACTGTGTCTTAAACCAAAATATTTCTTTACCAGCTCTTTACAGAATATGTATTGGGTATGATAGCCCCCAGGAGTCATTAAGGACTCCTTGTACCATATAAGATATCTCAATGATTTAAATTATCCCTTTAAAATTTACAGTGGTGTTTGCTTCCTAAGTTATGGATAACATATAGTGTAAACTTCTGGAATATATGAACAAGTAGTTTCTGAATTTAAAATAAGGGTGCACTTTACTATTATTCTTTTCTGTATCATTAATACAGTTATTTGAAGCATAATTCAGATGTGCATTAAGTTAGACAGTGTTATTAATCAACAGTATCAACTATGACATGACTAATAAGCCATTACACCAAGGACCTTTGCTTTCTATTCCAAGTGAAGTGTACACCCAGTAAATATCTCCTATAAATTTTAATTCAAACAAGAATAAAAATCAAGGCGATTAACTTTAGACTTTTTACACTTGTGGAAACCAGTTGAGATTGTTAGGAGTAATGAAAGATGCGTTATATTTAATTCAATTCCTAAGGCTAAGTTTATCATATTGTAATTTTGTCTCAAAGGGTATTGTAATTTTAAAACCATACTCTCTAATCTGGAAGGTTTTTTTTTTCCCCCTTCCTTCATTTGCTTGTGTTATTTTACTGTTACAAAGTAAAGTATTTGGTATTGCTTTTAGATTTTCATAATATTTCAGATTTTAGACAGACAACATTTTGGTGTGTAGCCATACTTGCACAGTTTTATCACAAACATAATGTTTATTAGAAAATACATTTATGGCCTATAAAGATAGCTTTGCCATTAGGTGTCACTGCATTCTGAGCTGTTCCTTTGTAGTCCTACTTGAAAACCACATGAGGGATGTACTTTTTTAATTCTCTGAAAAAAATGCCATTCAGTGAGGTGATGCCATAGGATACAGGTGGTTTTATTTTCAAACCAGAATAGGAAATATTATCCCTGTGTCTTATGCTTACAAAAATGTAGTTCTAGTACATATCAACACTCTCTATTTTCCAGATAGATAAGATTCCTAGACCTAACATAATGTAAATTTTTCACAAATTTAAAATACAACAGAAATATATCCTTTAATACTTATTCTGTGTGCAAAAATCTAAGACACCAAAAATGCTACAAATGTGCTTATTGCTGCTGGCATAAGCAAATTAGTGGATGTAGTTTATTGAGCTATTTCTTAACTGTGGTAGTTCTGCTTACTTATGAACTTTTGGGTACCAAATTAAATGTTTGTAATGTGAAACACACAAGCATAGAGCTATGAAAAAAAATGTGGGCACAAATAGAGATATATTTTAAAACAATGTCATCCATTGAGTTTTGTGCATGATTATATATGTTTTCAGATAATTTTGGCCTGGTAAATGTTAAGTTTTATGTAGTGTAACAGTCTCTTTCAAACACATACAACTACTACCACTACTAGTCCTGTTGGGTTTTTGTGGTAATTTATATTTTTATAACCAGCATCTATGATCATTAGTAATTTTTCTGTTTATTTCATTTTTTTGAAGAGGCAATATGCTTCCTTCGAGCATATCCCATTAGAAGACTAATGGAGATGAAACTTAGGTCAACTTTAATCTGATAATTCATTTTAGTATCTGCAAATCCACATAGTTAGAGAATGCAGTACTAGGTTAAATGAATGAGCACTTTGTCATATTATTTTAGACCTTATCTTGCACCAATATTAATTATAATGAATTAGTTGTTCTACATTAATATATTAGAATAATGTATTAAGAACCTCGGGTAAAATTAAGTGATCAGATGGATATCTAAATGATAAGGGAAAATACTAAAGTAATTCTGGGATTGATTACGTGGATATTTGTGGATTCAAAGTCATTTATTTACATTGGTGATTTTTAACATTTGGGTGTAGATGCAAATTTCAGATGAATGTGAATTACATGGGGGGGATGTTAATACATAGTAAAAATGTTTTGGATTGGAATTTTAAGGGTTTGGGGTTAAGTACCAGTTTTATCAATGGCTAACTGAGCAAAATTGGAAAGTTATTCTTTTTTTTTAATTAAGATTTATTTATTGTAAGGAGAGAGAGAGAGACAGAGTGTGTGCACCTGGGAAGAGAGGAGGAGTGGCGGGGGGAGAGGGAGAGAGAGAGAAATCCCCAAGTAGATTCCTTACTGAGTGCAGAGCCCCATGTGGGGCTCAGTCCTGGGACCCTGAGGTCATGACCTGACCCAAAATCAAGAGTTGCTTGCTTAACCGACTGAACCCAGGAATCCTGGAAAGTTATTTTCTTTAGTCTTCATTTATTATCAATGCAAATAGAAGATTTAGAGTAATTTTCATTTAAGCTCTAAAATTATGTGAAATAAAATGAAAACAGATTCCTATATTTGAGGAATTGGGAGAAGATATACAGTCAAGTCTGGTTCATATAGCTATACTTAATAGCAAGGTTCAGAGTGAATTTAAAAGAAGAAAATACCAGAGGAAATAAATGATAAATGGAGAATAAAACCTTAATCGCTTGGGGTGCCTGGGTGGCTCAGTGGGTTAAGGGTCTGCCTTCGGCTCAGGTCATGATGTCAGGGTCCTGGAATTGAGCCCCACATCGGGCTCTCTGCTCAGCGGGGAGCCTGCTTCCTCCTCTCTCTCTGCCTGCCTCTCTGCCTACTTGTGATCTCTCTCTCTCTCTGTCAAATAAATAAACAAAATCTTAAAAAAAAACCTTAATCACTCAAATTAAAATGAAATTTTTTCAGTATGAACAAGAATTGTACATAATATATTTGTTTATCAGATATTCTAGGTAACTGCAGTATTAGACTGAGAGAATTGGATTTGTTAATTTTTTGTTTTAGATTTTGTTTTTGTTTTGTCTAGTGTTGATACTAAGGTGTTTCATTCAGTGCTGCTCTTAAACCACAATGCTTGTGCTTATTAAGGGTGACTGGACTAATGAGTAGTCTTCTGTTCTAACTAGCATAGACTACAATAGCCTTTAGAATTTGCAAACTCAAAGCACACCAGGAATATTTGCGTATGTTTGGTATCACTCAAAGATATAGAGCATAAAGGAAATAGCCAGTGTTTCTTTGGTGTTCTTATAATTTTGGATTCCTGCTCCAGGTGTTCTGGCTTTAACCCTATTGTCCATCAAGTGGTTACCAGTGTGAAGCCGAGGCTGGGTTGATCCACTGAAAGCTTCCTTGAGTGAACAGAGGAAAGCCCAGAGGCAAGCACAAGAAGCTTAGTATCAAAAGGCCTCCCTGTGTGTGTTAAATTTTAGATCACTCTGTAGTCAAGTTTCTTATTAACAAATATTTTCACTCATAAAAAAGATTGAGTAATTAGTTATATTAAAATATAAATTCTTGGGGCACCTGGGTGGCTCAGTGGGTTAAAGCCTCTGCCTTTGGCTCAGGTCATGATCCCAGGGTCCTGGGATCGAGCCCCACATCCGCCTCTCTGCTCAGCAAGGAGCCTGCTTCCTCCTCTTTCTCTGCCTATTTCTCTGCCTGCTTCTCTGCCTACTTGTGATCTCCATCTGTCAAATAAATAAATAAAATCTTTTAAAATATAAATTCTTACACTTTTTTTCTTTATCCCCCCAAAATTCAAAATACTCTTTTAAAAACAAATTATTTTATTGGCCTAAGTACCTGATTTTTCTGAAGTAACCTTAAAAAACATTTGCTTCATTGTCAAAATCATTATAATTCTAGAAGTTAATATTCCTGACACTACATGTTAAGGTCGGCATTACTACCAACATGTATGTGTGCTAATTGAGAGAATGTTCTTTCATTTAGGAAACATTTATTCTGAACCTGGACTCTAAGGAGTACTGTTTTTAGGCTCTGGATTTAAAATACTGAACAAGTAAGCTGTGTCTCTGTATTTAAGGAACTCAGTTCTCATGGGAGAGGCAAAAACCAGATAAACTATGTTATAATGTCAAGTAGTGGTAAATTTTGTGAACAAAAATGAAGGTATGGCAGTTGAACAAAATTTGCTATTTTGAGTATAGTGGTTTGGTTAAGTACTCTCTGAGGAGGTGATCCCCGGAGCAGAGACTTGACTCAAAGAAAGGAAGTCAAACACGTGGGTATCTGATATCAGAGGGCACAGCAAATGTAAAGGCCATCAAATAAGACAGTAAGGAATCATTTGTTTAAGGAACATCCTGAACGTCAACACAGAACATGTATGGCGTTTATTATTGAGCAAAGCAGAAGTGGAAGGAAATAAGGTTTGAGAGGCAACTATGGAGGATCCTGTAGGGACTTTATAGGTTGTGGTAAGATATTTAGATCTCCCAGGTATATAAGGAGCCTCGTGGGGGATTGAGATAAAACATGTGATATGGGGACGCCTGGGTGGCTCAGTTGGTTAAGCGGCTGCCTTCGGCTCAGGTCATGATCGCAGCGTCCTGGGATCGAGTCCCGCATTGGGCTCCTTGCTGGGCGGGGAGCCTGCTTCTCCCTCTGCCTCTGCCTGCCTCTCTGTCTGTGCTCACTCTCTCTGACAAATAAATAAATAAAAATCTTAAAAAAAACACAAACAAACCAAATTCATTAAAAAAAAAAACAAAAACATGTGATATGAAATGGTCTATATTTTAGTAAGGTAATCTTCTCCGGGTGGACTGGTTGGGGTACAGATATGAAAATTAGTTTGAGGATAGTGAATTGGACTAAGCTGGTAGCTGAAGTAAATGAGTAGTTGTCAGATTGTGGATATATTTTAACAATAGGAGAAATAGGATTTTCTGATGGATTGCTTGGCTAGAAGAAATCCAGAGGGAGTAAAGAGGCTTCCAAGATCTTTTACTTGAAGAAGTGGATGAAATATATGTTACTATTAACTAAAATTGGGAACATGGGACAATGATTAAGTTTTAGATAGAAATCAGAATTTGCATTTATTAAATTTGATGTTCCTATTAAACATCAAATTTCAGGATTTAATTAGGTTGGCAGTTGTTTCTATGAGCTTGAAATTTAGGGGGGATTTAGGGATTTGAGCTGTACATTTGAAATTCATCATTTTAGATGTGGTCTTCAAAGCTATAAGAGGGGTAGCTCATTTAAGGGATAATCGTGTAGAGAAAACCCCAACACTGCCGTGGGACATTCTAAAATGTTGAGGTCAGGGAAACTAAAGAGGATCCAGGAAAAGAGAAAGATGAGTGGCCTGTGAGAAAGAAAACATAGTAGTCTATGATGTTTTGGAAGCTAAGTTAGGAAAGTATTTCAAGGAGGAAATGAAAAACCTTGTCAAATTCTGTGGATGAAAATTGTTGAGGATAAACATGACAAAAGTGCTTTCAGTGGATTGGAAGCAACACAATACTGATTGGGTAGGATTTGATGATTTAATGGGACTTGAGGAACTCTCAGTTTTTCTGTAAGGGAGAACAAGGAAGTGGTGGGGGTGGGAATATGAGGTAAAAAGTGGGCTTTTTTTTTTTTTTTTTAAAGGTGGGTGTTGAGATATGTAGGGTAATTTTTAAGTTTCAAGTATAAGAACATTTTCAGTTAGAGGATTTAAAATAAATTTTCTTTTTATTCAAACCTATTGGATTGCTGAGTTTGGATAGTAAGTGTTTGAATAATACTGTTTTATTAATTTTTATTTGTTTGCCTATCCTTGTTGCTCTTTGTTTTGTTCTGTAATCTGGGAGCAAGTGAAACTGGGCTAGTGCCAGTGGATTAGAGAAGTTTAGATGTTCTCTCTGAAATGGACTCTAGTAGTTGTTCTGCTTTTGTGCTTCATTTAATTTCCCATATCAGCACGAAAATTTAGGGAAAAATTTTTTTACCTGAAATTATGAGTGGATTATACCTTAAGAAGTATTGATGTACCATTATAAATAGAGTCAACATTTAGTCTTTTAGAAATATATTAATTTTAAGAACACATGATATTCCTATATGATAAATGGTATCAGAATAGTATGAAATCCTCTTGTTATAGTAGATACGTTTGAATTGATGATAGGTTTCCTCTAATTGATTATAGGTGTTCCTCTAAGTAAATTCTACTATATATTTGATAAACTTAAAAAATCATTTGGGACACTTTTTAAAAAAATACAGTTATTTCATAAGGCAATGCTTATCATTGCCACGTAGAAATTAAATAGATGAAAGAGATTCATATGATATTAATTTTCAGTGACACCTTTAAGTATTTCCTTTTATGGAACTTTCACTTCTATTTGTGCTATACTATAGCTGTCAGATCTTTAGTCATAGGTGAAAATGAGGAAAGAAAATGTTCTAAATTTTCTAAGCTCAAAATTTAGCCTTCTGAAAATGAACCTTAGTTCTCTCATTGGTCTTCTATTAATACACATATAAGTCATGTATATTTGTCTGCAACTAAAACAAGAATATTTGTATTAAAATAAGAATGCCAATAGCAGGTGAATTATATTTGTCTGTGTTCTTTGTCATTTCCAGTGCTATTTCCTCTATAAAACTATTTTGTCTTATTGAGACAATGTAATATGAATGTCGCATATTGTTTCTGCTTGGTTACATCTATTAATTAATGTATAAACATAGAATACATGAACAGTGAGGAGGTAGAAATCCTGTGGTTTGAGCACAGCAATGACTGATTAAAAAAAGCAAGCTGTGTATGGCTGGAGCCAAGGAACATAATTAATGAAATCTATAACATCAAAAGTTATTTTAAACTTGCTAGTTCATAACTTCCTGGGGTGGGGAAATAGTGTTTGGCAGATTTAAATACAAATTTAAGTTTAATGGCCACATAAAATTGGTAGAGGTGCTTAGTGTACTTAACCGTGATATCATTAAAATGGCATGCCCCACAAGCAACACCTTTTAGATTGGCTTATCATCTTAAAAGCCAAAGGCCAGGTAATATCTTAGGAGTTAAGCTCCTAAGAGAGCCAGTCCTATTTTTTCTGTTGCATGTAGCTTAAATTGAATTAAAACCTAGAAGACTGATTCTTTCTTCTGAAAATCTCCACAATCTGACAACAGAGAAAACTGTTGGTAGTATAGTGCCAATTATGATCTTGTTCTTCAGTGTCCAATTTCTTCTTTGTGGCTTCTATAAACAACAGTAACAGAACACTGGTGATTTTTTTTTTTTTTAGAAATGCCAGAAATTCTTACATAGCCCAAAGGATGTAAGGTTTTTATGAAAACCATTATAAATTTTTTGTTAACAAAATTATTGAAAAAGTGTTTAACACATCATTAGTGTGGTAGTGAGTCAAACACAGACATGGGAAGGATTGAATTAGTCTTCAGTTTCCTGATGGTGTAGTCATGGTGTTTTTGGATACTTTTTCTAGCTCATTATTTTCAAGCTGAGAAATCATGATCTATATCATTATCTCCCATTGCAGAAAATAATACTTTTAGGGTTGTATGAAAACCATAACACTTGATCTTTTTTTTAATTCAAAAAATGCTTATTCAGTACCTAATATGTACTCAGTTGATTACAAAGCTATTCACATAAGATACATTTACTATCCTTTAAAACCTTTTATATATATCTGCCTTCTGAGATCATATTGTCGTATTTGGAAGCTGAAGTAGAGCAATTCAAGACTCACGGTTGGATGGCTATGTTCTAGTAGGGCATGGGAAATTGTGATAATTCAACAAATGCCATTTAAATTTTTTTTAATTTTTTAAAGATTTTATTTATTTATTTGACAGACAGAGATCACAAGTAGGCAGAGAGGCAGGCAGAGAGAGGAAGGGAAGTAGGCTCCCTGCTGAGCAGAGAGCCCAATGAGGGGCTCCATCCCAGGACCCTGACATCATGACCTGAGCCTAAGGCAGAGGCCTTAACCCACTGAGCCACCCAGGCGCCCCAACAAATGCCATTTTTATGGTGCCTCTAAAGTGCCATAAAGCAAACATATATTTCAGGTAAAAATATCAATGGGATAGGGAGATTACCACTTATAGAAATTCTTAATTTATAATAAAACTTTCTTTGAGTCATCTTTCTGATGGTTGTTCCTTCACCATGTTATACCTATAGACTAGAAAGTCAGTGCAGTCATGCGCTAGAAGTGCTGAGGGTTAGTCTCTGCCATGTTCCTTTTTTCCTCTTATTCTTTTCATTTTTTTCTTCTATAGACCCTAGTAGTTGTGCTCTAAGGTCAAGTAAAGGAGGAAGTAGCTTTAAGATCCAGTTATTCTGTAATTAAAAATAACAAGTTCCTTTTTAAATTTAATGGGACATATCATTCCACCAAGCATGGTTTCTTGGGTGTGGAGAAATTAAATTACATTTTCTTTTTTTTCTTTACTTTTGAACCTACTAGTATATTACTGTTTCATGTTTCTAATCTGTACTTTGTTCTGGGTGTATAAAACATCAATGAAAATGACAGTTTTATACCCTAGCAAACAAAAGGGGGAAATTACCTCACTGAAAAAGTAAAATTAGTTACTTTTACAAACAGAATAAGGACTCTTGGGAAAACATTTTTTTTTTTAAGATTTTATTTATTTTATTTGACAGACAGAGATCACAAGTAGGCAGAGAGAGAGGAGGAAGCAGGCTCCCCGAGGAGCAGAGAGCCCGATGCGGGGCTTGATCCCAGGACTCTGGGATCATGACCTGAGCCGAAGGCAGAGGCTTTAACCCACTGAGCCACCCAGGCGCCCCTTGGGAAAACATTTTTATACCAACTTTTAATTATATAAGTGTATTTGAGACTAGGACAAACAACACAAACTGGAAAAGAAGGGATATTTCAAAAACTGATCATTACTTGTTTCTCCGCAAGAGCCCTTGTTGTGGTTGATGAATAGTTAATAAATAGCAAAACTGGCTGCTCTTATTTTTTCTTTTTCTTTTTCCCATCTACCCTTCAGTGGCAATGCTAATGAGCAGCAAATGGCCAAAAGCAAGGAAAAAGGAGCAAAGCAAAGGGTTTTAGATAATCTATAAACCGGAAAATCAGCCCCTGAATGCTCATGTGCACAGGCTTACTGAGAAGAAATAGTTTATTTTCTGAAAATATTGCCCAGATACTGAAGATAGAACTTGCTTTTGGCTGCTGGGCTTGTAAGAGGAGTGATGGTTCCAGGCCACCAAAAAGGAATACTCTGAATAATACAGGCTAATGGCAGAATGAAGAATATTTTGTGAAAAGAGTATCCTTCAGGGGAGAAGTTGCTGACAGCCGGGATCTCTGTGATTAGCTCAGTTCCATGTGTCATGTCTGGGATGATTTTTTTTTTTAAAGGAAATATGTGGATTTCAGCTATACCTCTTAAACACTTTAAGTGAATATGTAAAAATGTGTTGGATTGACATTCCTATCAATATGCATTGTGTACTGAGCATCTAGATTGTATATTCCCAGTTGGCTTCCATCTATTGCTGTATTATATACAATAAGGGAAAATTTGAACAGTGCACTCTTAGAAAGCAGCTGTGAAGCACACTGCAACAGTAAATACAAAAGTCTGGTTAGTGGTTAATGGAGATGAAAAGTGGGAAGGAAGGAAGGTGATGTGATCAAGCAGAGGTGCATGGTTTCAACACTATTATTGATGTCTTATTAAGCTGAGTGGTTGTTACACAAATGTTGATTTCATATATACATTCATATGTATGTATAAATAATATATATTCTATACATTAATATAGATATATATTTGTAAGTACTGATGTATCTGCTGTCGTGTCTGCTAACTGAGAAATCTACTGGTTCAGTTTTACCATGGTTAGGGAATTAAGTTTTTCTTTGAGACTCCATTCACCATATAATGTGGCTCAGTCTTTAACACTCTTTGGAGACGATGAGAATATTTACAACATGCCAGGATCATTAGATGGTAAATCAGAGAATAATTCAGAAGTTTGTGTTCAGGCATGGATAGCACTCTCTGTGATGGATTCTAGAAGCAAGTCACTTTCTCTACCACTGAGGACCTTTTCTTTGAGTCTTTGTTATATTTTTAGTTTGGCCAGGGAGTACCCTGACCTGTTCAAATGAGAGAGAAGAAGGGAAAGAATGTACAGAGAGAACAACTAGGTTAATGCTATGAGACATCGCTTGTAATATTCCATGCTTTTGTTATTTTATAATATATACTTAAAAAGCTAATGTATAATACTTTTGTAATTGATAGTACACTAACATTAGCACCTTATCTCTCACATTGGGTAAGAAAGTATGAACAATTCTTTTATAAAGTATAAGTATCCTTAGAAATATTACTAAGAGAATTTTTTTCTTGATTTTATTTAGATGTTATTCTCTACTTATGGAAACTGATAATGAAGTTAATTTTTAACATATTAACTGTCCTTAACTCCAAAGACAAACTAAGATATTATACCTTGCAATGATAAGCAGATAAAGAGCTTATTGTAGCCAGTTGAGCTTTATGATGTGGCCCTTGATCGAAAATTTCCAATGAATTTTATATTATATTAAAATACTAAAATATTTTATATTTTCATAAAATATAAAAATACATAAAATATATAAAGATGTAAATATAAAATATTTTATATTAAAATAAACTTTTTAATTTATATAAAGCAGGAGAAACAAGGAGAAACCCTTCCACAAAACAACCTTGAAGGCAGAGAAAGAACAATTTTTCCCAGCTTTATTGAGATATAACATATATCTTTATTGAGATAATTGATATATAACATTGTGTAAATTTAAGATATGATCTCATGATACATTTGTATATGTATATGCATATTATACATTTATATATTGCAAAATAATGAACACCAAGTAGCATTTGCTAACACCTCCATGGCATCACATAATTACAATTTCTTTTTGTGGTGAAAATATTTAATACCTACTTTCTTATCAACTTTCAAGTATGTAATACTGTTTTATTAGCTATAATGACCATGCTGTATTTTAGATCCCCAAAACTTGATATTCTTATAGCTGGAAGTTTTTACTCTTTGACCATTATCTCCCCATTTCTTACACCCCATACCCCTCGTAACCACCACTCTAATCTCTTTGACTGAGTTCAGTTTTTTGTCTTTTTTTTTAAGATTTTATTTGTTTATTTGACAGAGAGACAAAGAGCACAAGCGAGGGGAGTGGCAGGCAGAGGAGAGGACAGAGGGAGAAGCAGTCCCCACCTCACCTCATGGAGCAGGGAGACTTGATGCTAGACTTGTCCCAGGACCCCAGGATTACGACCTCAGCCAATGGCAGTCTCTTACCTGACTGAGCCACCCAGGTGTCTCTTTCTTAGCTCATCTTTTAAGATTCCACATATAAGTGATGTACTACAGTATCTATCTTTTTCTGCTTGACTTATTTCATTTAACATACTGCTTTCAGGGCTATTCAAGTTGTTGTAGATGGCAGGATTTCCTTTTTTTTCTAAATAATATTCCATTTTATATATGTAATATGTATCAATTTCATCATCAGCTTTCTATTGTTCAGTAAGGTATATTAAATTATATTGCCTTCTACCCTCCCGCCAAATTCATACAACTCAATTATTTTTATTTTGAATGAAAAAAGATGTGGCCAGTATAAATTATCCTATTTTATAAACTGACCTTCATAGAAAAAAGAAGTTTGTTCACCACTGTCATGAGAAAGCAGTATCTGGTAGGGATATGTTTTGGCCAAAGCCAGAGTTATGAAATAGTGTGGCAAAAGAGGGACATAGCATGTAATTTAGAAGAAACATAAATTATGGTGGGGGATATGGCAAGACAGGAGACTAGAAGTTAGGAAGATCCCTGTGAGATCTATGGGAATTCTTTAAATAATTTAGGCTAAGAAATGCCCACCTTTGTGTTATAAGATCTGTAATCTCCCCCCCCCCACCAAAAAGGAAGAAAAGAAAAAGATCTATAGTGGCAATGTGTAGATGGTAACCAGTTAGAAGACCTTGGTGGTGTGTGTTGGTGAAGGGGGGTGCCAAATAGTGGCAAGTGGGGATGGAGAGGAGAATTTGCACAGGAGAGATGCTAAGGAGCTTGCAACCATTGGTGTGGTCATTCTTTAGAAGTGGAGTAAAAGAAAGTCTAACATTGTTCCTGAGTACTATCTTGAATGAGCAGATGCAGGTGCTATTTACCAACGTAGGAAACGACAGAGAAACCAAGTTTGGTTTGGACTCAGTATTTTAGCATGACTGTGAACTGTCTTATCCCAGATAGCAGCTTTCCAATAATCCCCATTCCTGACTCAGATGGAGAAAAGAAGTTCATTATCCATAGAAATCAATCCTATTTTGATCTAGAAAAGGAAACTATTTTTCTGGTCATTCTTTCCTAACTTTTCTTTCAGACCACTACTTAATAATGTAGTTTCCTAATTATAATGTGGTCCATTTAAAATATTGTTGAGCTACTTGCATTCAGAAAATAGTAATTTTACAACACCAAGACCCTTATGATTTTAAATTACTATGTTGCTTATTTATAATTTCAGAATTATTAATTCTAAATATTACTGACCTTTTAAAGTATGTATCTTCGGGACGCCTGGGTGGCTCAGTTGGTTAGGCGGCTGCCTTCAGCTCAGGTCATGATCCCAGCATCCTGGGATCGAGCCCCACATCCAGCTCCTTGCTCAGCAGGGAGCCTGCTTCTCCCTGTGCCTCTGCCTGCCACTCTGTCTGCCTGTGCTCGCTCCCGCTCTCTCTCTGACAAATAAATAAAATCTTTAAAAAAAAATAAAGTATGTATCTGCATTCTCCTTTCTTAATATGAGTATACTTTTTAAAGATTTATTTATTTTAGTGAGAGAGAGAGAGAGAGAATGGAGTGAGGGGCTAAGGGAGAGGGAAGGGAGAGAGAATCTCAACCCTACTGAGTAGGGAGCCCGATGCAGGATTTGATCCTAGGACCCTGAGATCATGACCTTAGCTGAATCTTAACTTACTCAGTCACCCAGGTACCCCTTAAAATGAGTATACGTTTTAAAAATCAGAGTCTGGAATTAATACTAAGAGACTAGTGCTGTTAATATATATGATACTTATGATAATTATTTCCAGTCAAAATAATTTAATGTATTTTAATTTATTTTATTTTTTTATGTGTAGTATTTAATGATTTATCACTTACGTACAGTAGTTGGTGCTCCTCACAAGGGCCCTCCTTAATACCCACCACTTGTTTATTTGTTTTTATAGTTAAGAGTCTGTTTCTTGCCTTGCCTCCCCCCGCCATGTTCATTTGCTTTGTTTCTTAAATTCCATGTATGAGTGAAATCATATGGTATTTGTCTTTCTCTGACTGACTTACTTTGTTTAACCTAATACCCTCTAGCTCCATCTACATCTTTGCAAATGGTAAGGTTTTTTTTTTTTTTTATGGCTCAGTGATAGTCCATTGGATGTATATATGTGTGTGTGTGTGTGTGTTCACTATATTTTTTCCCCATTTATCAGTCAATGGACATTTGCGCTTTTTCCGTAATTTGGCTATTGTTGATAATGCTGCTGTAAACATCAGGGTACATGTATCTCTTTGAATTGGTATTATTTCTGTGTTCTTTGGGTAAATACCTGGTAGTGCAATTGCTGGGTCATAGGATAGTTCTACTTTTAAATTTTTTGAGAAACCTCCATACTGTTTTCCAGAGTGGCTGCACCACTTTGTATTCCCAGTGATAGCGTAAAGGGTTCCTCTTTCTTCACATCCTTGCTAATACTTGTTTCCTGTGTCATTAATTTTAGCTATTCTGACTGTGTGCAAAATAATTTTAAAATTAAATGATCTTTGACAGAATCTTAGGTTATCAGAGGTAAAATTTTAATTTCTTGTACATGATCTGCTATTCTAGTTTCATATTACAAGTAGAATCCTCTTATGTAAATAAATGGAAGGGTAACATGAAAGGGCAAAAATATTGCCATAGAATTTTGTTTTCTATAATTACATGTTTTCTGCAACATAATTAGCTTAAGGAAAGGAACACAGTGCTTCTAGGATGGCAGAAGCAAAGCCTGAAATGAGACACACGTCCCATTTAGAGCATACTAAAGGGATCTTTTGGGGACTTAAAGCCTCATTTTTTAGTGTTCAGAAAACTCTGGTTCGTAGTTAAGGAATTTTGTTCTTAGATAAGAAGTGTTTGCAAACGCTGATTTGAAGTCAGAATATAAAAGCGAGGGCAGTGTGTTTGCATGTGCGTGAAAACACTGGTTGAACTGAGGAGTGGAAGGCAGTAGATCCAAATAAACTAGTGTTCTTTCTGCCTCTGTGTGTCTTTGTTCAGAGTCTAGCCTTTCAGCCTGTTTTTATAATACATAGCATCTGTGCTTAATCCAATAAAAACAATTTAAGTATGAAATTATTAGGATTTAACTTTGCCATCTCATTATTTTTATTCTTACTAAATTGATCACTTGTAAGAGAGCCAAAATGGAAAATGGAGTGCTCTGTTGGGCAGGAGGGTTTCTAGTATCTCTCAATCTTGCTCTCAGGCTCTCTAATTGGTTTTAGAGTAGATTAAGGGATTAGACATTGAGTCAGTAATGGATAACCTGAGTGAGTTGAATCAGTCACAGCCTGTGATCATTGATAATTTTTGCATCTTAGGTGATCAGAGAAGCATATACTACCCTAAACAGAAGCACTGGATTTGATGTCATCCCAGTTACATATTCAAATTTTGTATTGGTTACTTCGCTACTTCATAGCTGTGAAGTCTGGATAAGTAATGAAACTTTGAAAATCTCAAGTTTACCTGCTCCTGCTTCCTCTCCGCCTCATTTGTTATAAAGACAAACTGTAGGGGCACCTGAGTGGCTCAGTGGGTTAAGCCTCTGCCCTCAGCTCAGGTCGTGATCTCAGGGTCCTGGGATGGAGCCCCACAACAGGCTCTGTTCAGCAGGAAACCTTCCCTGCTGCTTCCCCCTCTCTCTCTGCCTGCCTCTCTGCCTACTTGTGATCTCTCTCTGTCAAATAAATAAATAAAATCTTAAAAAAAAAGACAAACTGTAATAAAATTTGAAATATGGGCTTGAAGATTCCACAAATTGTCAATATTCATACTTCAGGAGGTTGAACTTGCAATTTAAAAGTGCTGTTCATCATGGCCCTTGGTCTTGCTTGTGCACTAGAAAGTGGTTGCCACGCCTGAGATCAGATGGGCTCACTGTTTATTCTCTGTTCTTGAAACATTAATTCAGATATACAACTATGGCCTTTATTTTTTCTTTTTTAATAGCATATCATCAGAGTTGGAGGTCATTTTTAAAGTAACTGAATTTAAGGTTAACTATTATTTCAGAGATACTATTTCACTCTAAATTTATGTGAAATTGATGGCTAATTTTTCCCCCCCTACCAATACTGATACTTACCAGTGCCTTTGTGGCCATATCCTTTAATTTGAAGTAGGGTGATCTTTATTATCCAGACCACAACTCTTTTGAGAGCAGAAATGGCAGTACTAAGATTTCTGTTGGGACAAACTAGGGCTGGCTGGAGACAAACAGGGACAACGCAACCCTTTTCTTTCAAAGTCCTACCTGGAGTCCTGTAATTAGTTTGCAGTTTGGCCCAGCCTCAAGGCACCCTGAAGCATATTGTCTTTCAATAGGCAATAATTCTGTTTGAGCCATAGGTCTAACCTTCTTCTTATCCAGGTGTTTTATGCTGATTAAAGACATAGACTTAGATCTTGTTTTGTTTTGTTTTATTTTTACTTACAGCATCTTTTTTAATAGGTAGAAGATGAAAATAGCTAAGTATAGATTGTCTTTGTTTTGACACACATATTTAACTGATTTTTAAAAAAAATCAGATATTAGTATCTGCAGTTTTCCCCTTTATTGTTTACACCCATTCTCCCTATCTATTTTACTGCTGCTCCTAGCAGAACTCATTGGATATTAGCAGTTACATCAACTTGCACCTAATCTCAGATGCTGTATATTTGGAAGTAAATAAAGAACATGTATTCTCACATGGAGTGGATGGTTCTAAGAAGTATACAAACAGTTGGCCACAAAGTTTTCCATCCTAACAAGAGAAGTTATCAAGAAAATGTTTTTAATTTTAATTTTTTATAGAAATATAGTACAGACAGCAAATACTCCAAAGAGGAGAATAAACTTAGTTTCAAAGGTGTATATTTAAAAGCGATTTAATTTTTCTGATAGGGGACAAACATAAAATTTGTTTTGTGATTTTGAATTAATTATACTACAACTACCTTGCTATCTAATTGAGTCAGCCTCTATAAATTTCTCTCTCAGATGTTTGCCCTTCTTCACTTTGGTTTGAAAGTAGATTGCCTTAACTTTCCTTTTCTTTCTGTCCAAAGTCTGGTTTTGTCTCAGGAAATGATCAGGTCCCTCACACTCTTGCTATTCTCCTGAAATCCTAGTTTATATAAACCTTATTTCTTTTTCTTCACTTCGGCAACCCAGTTATTACTTTCTATGTTTTCCGAATGCGAAACTCAGTTTGAGAGCATCATTCTACACTGCACTCCAGAGAAGATTGTGGTTTCCTCCTTTCTTCATCTGTAGTGATTTTTAGACTTGAGCAGACCCTGCTTCTGAGGTCATCTTGCCTGTAGAAATCATAGTCTTGCAGTTGGAAGGAATATTAGAGATTGTCTATAGTCCAGAGTTCTACTGTTGGTGATGAGCAGATTGAGAGTTTAAGTGATTTGAATGTGGCGTAGATAGGGATTTTTGAATAGTCTGTTAAGCATAATTTTTAATGAAAAAAACTAATTATATTCACATCACCAAAGAGGTATTAATGGGCTATTGGCCAGGAGAGAGAAAGCCCAATTATGTAGAATTGGATAATTGTTTTCATTAACATAGGGTCCATTTTACCTGTGCTCTACTATATTGCTGTAGAGTACTGTAATTAATTCCTTTGAAGCCTGCTAATATAATGTTAGAGGTATTTTGCCCAGTTGTTGGAGAACTATTCCCACAAGCTGCTAGGGGCTGTGAGTATATATATCGTCCCTTAGAACTTTTCCCAGAATTTAAGCACCAGCAGAGTCTAGCCAGATCCAAATGCTCTTCCTCAGACCCATACTCTACACCTTCCTCCTCACTGTCTCTTCTTAATCTCCTCCTTCTCCCCATAGATGCAGGTTGGGGTTCTTAACATTTACTACAGCTAATTCTGTCTCCATCAAAACATGTATCTGTGCATTTATCTTAATTGCCTGAAAATATGCTATTTCCCCTTGGTTTTTGCACTCTTGAGGACAATTTATTTCAACATCCTCAACCTCAGTGTTTTCATATGTAAAATGTAGATATAACCACCTATCTTGAAGGGACAAATGAAAGTAAAATAAATTAGAAAATTAGAAAAATTAGAAAAATTAGAGAAGAACAGTGACTGAACAAAATGAGTTTTCAATATATATCAGTTTCCTTTCCTCTTTCATCGCTGTCCTCCATCAGAACTTCATAAATATAATATTTTATCTAAATAATTGTACAATTTTATTTCTATTTTGTGTATATTTGTGTATAAGATATTTTGCCAAATATCTTAAAGCTAGAATTAATTAATTTTTGTAATTATGTCAAGTGAAGAAGAAAACTGTCTATGAAAATATGGGCTATTTATATTCTCATTTTCTAACTCAGAGAGATTTGCTATTTGTTTAACATGACAGAAAACACCTAAACAATTTCATGGATTTTTTTCATCCTTTTTCTTTTTTGCTTGTGAACTTTCATAAAATAGATGATTTTCTAGTTACATAGAAGCTAATAATCTTTTTGCCAACTGGATTCATTTTGAAATATAGCTCTTCTTTAAGTCTTCTTTCAAATCCACTCAACTGTATTCTTTTTATATCTTTAAAGTCACAATCTCTTCAACTTGTATTATTTTTTGACTTTTTAAAAAATATTTTATTCATTTATTTGACAGATGGAGATCACAAGTAGGCAGAGAAGCAGGCAGAGAGAGAGGGGGATGCAGGCTCCCTGCTGAGCAGAGAGCCAGATGCGGGGCTCGATCCCAGGACCCTGAGATCATAACCTGACATTATACTTGTTTTGTTTCACATCTTTAAAAATATTTCTAAAAAAA
>RCUC01125221.1:0-46770 GCA_003697995.1 Taxidea taxus jeffersonii | reverse complement strand
AAAGAGCTTAGCAAACTCAACACCCAAAGAACAAATAATCCAATCAAGAAATGGGCAGAGGACATGAACAGACATTTCTGCAAAGAAGACATCCAGATGGCCAACAGACACATGAAAAAGTGCTCCACATCACTGGGCATCAGGGAAATACAAATCAAAACCACAATGAGATACCACCTCACACCAGTCAGAATGGCTAAAATGAACAAGTCAGGAAATGACAGATGCTGGCGAGGATGTGGGGAAAGTGGAACCCTCCTACACTGTTGGTGGGAATGCAAGCTGGTGCAACCACTCTGGAAAACAGCATGGAGGTTCCTCAAAAAATTGAAAATAGAGCTACCTTATGACCCAGCAATTGCACTACTGGGTATTTACCCAAAAGATACAAATGTAGTGATCCAAAGGGGCACGTGTACCCGAATGTTTATAGCAGCAATGTCCACAATAGCCAAGTTATGGAAAGAACCTAGATGTCCATCAACAGATGAATGGATAAAGAAGAGGTGGTATATATATACGATGGAATACTATGCAGCCATCAAAAGAAGTGAAATCTTACCATTTGCGACGACATGGATGGAATTAGAGCTTATTATCCTTAGCGAAATAAGTCAACTGGAGAAAGACAACTATCACATGATCTCCCTGATATGAGGAAGTGGAGATGCAATGGGGGTGGGAGTTAAGGTGGTAGGAAAAGTAAAAATGAAACAAGATGGGATCGGGAGGGAGACAAACCAAAAAAGACTCTTAATGTCATAAAAGAAACTGAGGGGGGTGGGGGGGAGAGGGGTTGGGAGAGGGTGGTAGGGTTACATTATATGTTTAAATAAAGCTTAAATAATAATAAAAAAAAGCAAAAAAAAAAAAAAAGAAAACCAGTTCCATTCCCATGAAACAATTAGATTCAATTTATTTTTCAATTGAATGGAATATATCATTAACAGCTATCAGTTACCTCTTTTTTTTTTACGATTTTATTTATTTATCAGATAGAGATCACAAGTGGGCAGAGAGGCAGGCAGAGAGAGAGGGGGAAGCAGGCTCCCTGCTGAGCAGAGAACCTGACATGGGGCTCGATTCCAGGACCCTGGGATCATGACCTGAGCCAAAGGCAGAGGCTTTAACCCACTGAGCCACCCAGATGCCCCCATCAGTTACCTCTTAATACTACTGAAATTGGCTAAGGTATTATCGTATCTGGGGAAATTTGATGGAGATATATTACTAGTGATTTTGAAGCAAAGATGATAAGATTAACCTCTTTTTGTACCAGTTAGTTATTTCTTTTAATCTTCAGTTTCTCAATTGCTCTTTTATTTTTTCTTTTAAGATTTTATTTATTTGAGAAAGAGTGAGAGATAGAGAAAGAGAGCACACACAGAGCTCTGTAGAGCAGGGAGTCCAACGCGGGGCTCAGTCCTGGGATCCTGGGATCATGACCTGAGCCAAAGGCAGATGCTTCACTGATGGAGCCACCCAGGCACCCCAAAGTCTGTGCTTTTAACCATAGTAATATTCCATGTAAATTTATTATAATGAATACTGTTATATTTCTTAGGGTAATAATACATTTAATAGGAATAGATATTTTTTCTCTAGAATCCTGCAGCTTGCAGGAAGAAAGTAATGATGGGTATGCCGACTCACTTTCTCCAACCACTGTATTCAGTGCCCAAATATGATTTTTAAAAAGGTTAATGCCACGTTTTTTTTTAAGATATTTATTTATTTATTTATTTGACAGACAGAGATCACAAGCAGGCAGAGAGGCAGGCAGAGAGAGAGAGGGAAGCAGGCTCCTTGCTGGGCAGAGAGCCCAATGCCGGGCTCGATCCCAGGACCCTGGGATCATGACCTGAGCCAAAAGCAGAGGCCTTAACCCACTGAGCCACCCAGGTGCCCCCTAATGCCACTTTTTATATAAGTGTTTGCCTCCAGCAGGACTGGAACAGGTGGGGACAAGAGTCACCTTATGGGAGGCCCAGAGGAGAAAGACCTTGGGGATGTTGAGGAAGAGGTGTCTGCCCCATTCATCACAGTGAACTTGTGTGATGATAGTGACACCAAGAAGACAATAGAAGGTCTTACACCAGGCAGGGAGAAGAGAGATAGACTATCCATTCTGAGGGGGACAGAGGGAATTCACAAAACATGGAAAAGGCGATGCATAAAGGTGTTCGTTAAAGTATTGTTTAAAACAGTAAGAAGCTGGAAGCAATTTAAATTCCTGGCTAATAGGGAAATGATGAAGTCAGTAATGGGTCATGGCCTCAGTGGGCCATTCCGCAACCCTGCATTTATTTATTTTAATGTTTTGCTTTTGCAGAAGTGTTATATGCTCTACTTTTTTTTTTTTAAGATTTTATTTATTTGTTAGAGAGAGAGAGAGAGAGAGAGAGAGAGAGCACAGGCAGACAGAGAGGCAGGCAGAGGCAGAGGCAGAAGCAGGCTCCCTGCTGAGCAAGGAGCCCAATGTGGGACTCGATCCCAGGATGCCGGAATCACGACCTGAGCCGAAGGCAGCCGCTTAACCAACTGAGCCACCCAGGCGTCCCTTATATGCTCTACTTTGAGAAGAGCGAAGTCAGATGTGATTTGACCACACTGTGATCATCACTATTAAATTTTGGCTTATTTGCTTCCAGCTTATGTATGTTTCATTTATAATGCAGTGGCCATCTTTAGGGATAGTTACGAAGATGAGGTATCAGAATTTTGAAACGAATGTCATAATAATTAAGTAAGAAGGACATAAGTTTTTACATCTAAATAGATACATAGGGAAAGAGATTGGAAAAAAAGAGTGCTAACGTTCTAATGGTGACTGTCTTGGAGTGTGGGACCATGGGTGTCTTTTAGCTCCTCTGTTTTCCACGCTGTGCTTAGAGGACACATGGGTCAACTGTGAGACACTCTGAAGAATGCTTGAGTGTTAAACTAATAAAAGCTATACTGAATGAATAAAGTCAGACTTACACAGATGTCTCCTCTCCTAGCTTCTCAAAGCAGGACTATCAAACTAGCAACATCAGTGTCTCCAGGTAATCAATTACAAGTGCAGAACCCCAACTGAGACCAACTGCGTTCATGTATGAATCAGTCAAACCCCCAGGGGATCCTTACTCTCATTACAGTTGGAGATGTATGATGAAAAGATGAAAGGCTGTCTTGTTTCTGGAAGAGCCAAGTTTGACAGTAGCCTAATCAATGGTGTTAATAAGTCAAAAAAATAATATGTGAGGAGGAGAGGGTTGGTTGGAATGTTGGCCAATGGAAATGGGCAGAATTTGAAGGAGTCAACTTGGGGACCCCAGAGGCAGCCACTAGGGAGGTGAGGCTGCCTGTGGATTATGAGAAGGTTCGCCCAGCTCTACAGCTCTGCTGCCTCTGCTGCTTCTTTGGTACTATCCTTTCTTTGGTTCTGCCACACCCCACACCTCTGCCTGTATGTTGGTCTTCCTTCTCTCTTTCCTTCAAAAAAGAAATGGCCCTTGTCCTGTGTCTGAGAGAGGTCTAGTTTTCTGGAGAGTTCTGTATTTTTTTTTTTAAGATTTTATTTATTTATTTGACAGAGACAGACCACAAGTACACAGAGAGGTAGGCAGAGAGAGAAGCAGGCTCCCTGCCGAGCAGAGAGCCCGATGCGGGACTCGATCCCAGGACCCTGAGATCGTGACCTGAGCTGAAGGCAGCGGCTTAACCCACTGAGCCACCCAGGTGTCCCTGGAGAGTTCTGTATTTAATCAAATACAATAACCTGCCTTTTTCTAATGCATGATCTAGAAACTGTCATATCCAACCTGTGAATTTATTTCCAATTACAAACTAGGCCATCATCATCAAATTTGTAAATCTGGTGCGTTTTGGTCTGTAAATGTTCATTGAAGAGAGACTGACCCATTTTAAGGGATTACTAATAAAATTATCAATACAATTCTACAGGATTAAAATCACCTAGAAATACTAGTCCCTAGAGGGTCCTGCCTGTGTGATTGGGAACCTCGTTTGGGGAAATGTAGACAGCTCTCTTGGAAAACATGTTGACTCCTGTAATGAGGTTTTTAAAAATGGAAATAAGAAGGGTATTAAATGGAAAGGAACGTATCTTAGATATTTTGTTGTTCAAGGAATCCTGAGTTATTTGGTATAAGGAAGCTCACAGAGCACATCTGAATGATTTTTTTCCCCTCTTCAGTGTCAGTTTTTGAAAGTATTTGAATGTTGTGCTTCTGTGACACCAAAGAAGTTAATGTTGCTCAATATTTTCCTTTTAGAATGAGATCTTTTTTTCTAACATTTTACATAATGTCCTCAGTGAAGATCACGCCCTGGTGTCTAGAGCTGTGTCCTTGGAGGTGGAAAATTTCACAGAAACCAGTGAAATAAATGAGCTCTTTGACTTGTTTACTTACAACAAGGTAAAATCAGTTATATATTGCCTTTTGTTTTGCACTCTTTGCAATAAGGTGCATAAAATGGATTCAAAGGATAATAGGCTAATATGACACCACACAGGCTTTGATACAAATAATTGTAATTTTAT
This sequence comes from Taxidea taxus jeffersonii, assembly GCA_003697995.1. Classification (NCBI taxonomy): domain Eukaryota; kingdom Metazoa; phylum Chordata; class Mammalia; order Carnivora; family Mustelidae; genus Taxidea; species Taxidea taxus. The sequence continues at coordinate 42,221 of RCUC01125221.1, read as the reverse complement.
TCAGCAGATGGATTTCAGAAAATGTGGTTAAATCAGTTCTCATCTAGCAAATATTATTCAAGCCCATGTTAGGTGCTCAGTACTATCCATCATTATAAAAACACCGAGACAACCTGTTACTTTTAAAGTGAACCCTTCTGCTTGGTGGAAATTTATTCCTACCATGTAAACATCTTGGCTTAAAATATTTAGTGTATCCTGAATTTTTTATATGTAAAACATTTGTTCAACTTTTACCTATTAGTTAGTGACAGTCTACTATTTTATCAACATATTTGGGGATAATCCAAACATTCAAATGAAGTATGCAATGTAATTGGGAGAAAGGCCCAGAATATTGCTTATCAAAGTGGAATGTGTCAGTATTTATATATTGAATTTGCTCAAACAATGGACTGTTTCTTGTCCTAGGGAGCATCTTTGGCCCGAATGCTTTCTAGTTTCCTGAATGAGAACTTATTTATCAGTGCACTCAAGGTGAGTTTACAAAATTGTTGTTAACGTAGAAGGCAGGAAACATAAATTGTTTGGGGCATGTTATTTATTTTAACCTTAACTTTTCCATTCTTTTTAACTTCTTCATTCTTTACAGTCCTATTTGAAGACATTTTCTTACTCAAGTGCTGAGCAAGATGATCTATGGAGGCATTTTCAAATGGTAATTGACATGTGTGTTCAGTGAATGAATGAATGAGTCAATGAATGAATGAACTAAGGACTCATTCACATAGAGAGTTGAGCAGAGCTCTGAATTTGGCCCAGAATATCATAAATGAAAAACAGAATAGCCAGTCATGTAGTTTCTTTTGGGAAATTGCCCCCCTGAAAAGATTTCGATGGTCAATATTTGCTCTTGTGATACTTTTTTAAAACAGGTCGTTGATGACCAGAATAAAACCCTTTTGCCAGCCACAGTGAAAAGCATAATGGACAGTTGGACCCACCAGAGTGGCTTTCCCGTGATCACCTTAAATGTATCCACTGGCACCATCAAACAGGAGCCATTTTATCTTGGAAAGGTTAAAAACGAGACTCTCCTAACCCACAAGTAGGTACATTTGTGGTCTGTCTTCACCTTCCTTGGGGTTGAACTCCATCCAATGGAAAGCAGCCTATGGGTGAGGAAGCATAATGGCGGGCTGGGTACACACTCTTCTGCAGTGGGCTCTGTGCTCTGCAAGGGGTGTTCCTAGAGTGCTGGCATAAGGCAGAGCCCTTGATGTCCTGAACGAGGCCAGAAACTTGCACTGAGGGATTCAAGGCAGTGCCCCGTCCCTTGCATTTAGCAGGACATTAGCAACCAAAGCTTTGGGGGTTATGTACACTCTTTGTCCTTCAGACAGAAGTAGTTCATTACTCAGGATTCTGAGTGAGAGGCAATCAAATAGAACCATGCATGGCCTCCTGTCAGGTAAGAGAAAAGGGGATCCTGCTGCACAGTTGTCTTTTTTCAGTAGAAGTGGAACTGAATGGTCACCAGCCCTGGAGGAATAGTTCCGCATGTGTCTGAAGGTACACATGTGTGTATTGTTAGCTGTGCCTATCAGATGAGAGTTATGGCCTTTAGCTTCTCTCATACCTGGGTTTAAATATCAGCCTCACCAAAATTCAAACCTTAGGTGAGTCTAATTGAAAATCTCTCAGTTTTAGCTGCCTTATCAGTAACGTACATGCGACAGGATCTATCCCAGTGGATTGTTGTCACAAGAAACAAAAAACTGAGCCTAAAGCAGTTTAGTGTTCATCGCTTCTTCTCTCCTTCCCTTCCCTTTCTTAACTCGTCAGACGATGTTCGAGTGTATTGGATAGCATTCTGATGCTTTGCATCGCACTGCGGTTAAGTATTAGTGCAAATGAGGGAGTAATTTTCAAAGACCATCACCCAAATACGGAGGACATCCTGCTCTTTCCTTAAAACCCCAGAGAAAAGGAACAGAACGGAATGTCCCTACTCACTTTGCCATTCCGTGATTTTTTTTTTAAAGATTTTATTTATTTATTTGTCAGAGAGAGAGCGGGAGTGAGCACAGGCAGACAGAGAGGCAGGCAGAGGCAGAGGCAGAGGGAGAAGCAGGCTCCCTGCTGAGCAAGGAGCCCAATGTGGGACTCGATCCGAGGACGCTGGGATCATGACCTGAGCTGAAGGCAGCTGCTTAACCAACTGAGCCACCCAGGCATCCCTCCATGATTTTTTAAAATAAAGATTTTTTTTTTTTAACTCCAGTTAGTTAACACCCGGTGTTCTGTTAGTTTCAAGTATATGATGTTGTGATTCAACACTCCCGTGCATCACCATGTGCTCATCATGATTCCGTGACTTTTGCGAAGATGATTGCCTTAGCGATTAAATCAACATGGACCCCCATCCAAAGGCTTTGAGAAACCAGACTTGTAAGCATTTGAGCAAGATTGCAAGTCCTGTCCAAACTCCAAGGACTGTAACTCTTCAGATGACTAATGTCCTCCTGTGGTCGTCTGGTCCCTCCAGGTCACGTCCACCAATGTGGGAAGAATGTCGGCATTCAGTAAATATGAATCATCTGATCTGTGCTCAATGGTTTTCAGATGGGGAGAAAGCTTGAGGCAGAAAAGCATTTTGAAATGTTTGTCAAACTTTTTCTTCTGAAATTACTTTTTGCCTCTCTTGGCACAGAGGGGTTTAGGTCTGTCTGCAACATTTGAACAACCCCGAGTGAGGCCAAGTGGCTATAATTTAATATAAACAGGTCTTGAGAGTTTCAGATACAGAAAGAAAGATTGAAAGAAAGAGAGAAGGTTAAAAGAAAGAAGGAAGGAAAGGAAGGAGAAAGAAGAAAGAGAGAAAGGAAGGAAGGAAGGGGAAAGAAAAAGAAAGAATGAAAGGAAGGAAGGAAGGAATTCAGATACAACATTGTCTTCATAGCTACCTTAAGTTATAAGAAAAAGTAAAGAAGGGGTGCCTGGGTGGCTCAGTGGGTTAAAGCCTTTGCCTTCGGATCAGGTCATGATCCCAGGATCCTGGGATTGAACCCCACATCGGGCTCTCTGCTCAAGCGGGGAGCCTGCTGGCTCCTCTCTCTCTGCCTGCCTCTCTGCCTACTTGTGATCTCTGTCTGTCAAATAAACAAAATCTTTAGAGAAAAAAAAAAAGAAGAAGAAAAAGTAAAGAAGAAGACAGACTAATAGAGAGTAAATAAATAGCCAAAGAAAAACCAGCTTATAAAAACAACAGTGAAGGGCGCCTGGGTGGCTCAGTCGGTGAAGTGTCTGCCTTCAGCCCAGGTCATGATCTCAGGGTTCTGGGATTGAGTCCAGCACTGGGCTCCTTGATCAGCAGGGAGTCTGCTTCCCCCTCTGCCTCTCAGTCCACTCTTGGACTCTTTCTCTCCCCCTTTCTTTCTCTTCCAAATAAGTAAATAAAATCTTTAAAAAAAGAAGAAACAACAGTGAATAATCCTAAGAGCAAACCCTTGCCTATCCAGAGTGAAAAACCAAAGAATTTGAGTCCTGTCTGTCATTTTATCATCTCAGTTAGCTCAGAGTTTATATCTTATGTATGAAAATTAATTGACTTTTTGGTTTCTTCCTAATAAGTGACACATGGATTGTACCTATTCTTTGGATAAAAAATGGAATTACACAGTCTCTAGTCTGGCTAGATAAAAGCAGCAGTAAGTAACATATTTTTGAAATATCTTCACATATATGCATGAATATATATTATACACATATATAAAGGCAGAGAATAAAATGTTGAAGCAGATAGCCTTTTAAAAGCTGTCTTGCTTAAAACTAAAATATTATATCATTCTTGTCTTGTCTAACATAGAGCTTCAAAGAAAAGTTTCTAATCAAAAACCATTATATGTGAAAAAATACAATTATATGGTATGATCAGTATCTATTTTAGAATTCCTTTACTTTTTTGGGATATATTAGGTTCATTGTTGAGAATTAAGTGGATATAGTATAAATATGCACTGGAAAAATTTTTTAGGTGTACCATTTCACAACTTTCCCATATCCCTTTGTAGAAATATTCCCTGAAATGCAACTTTCAGCTTCTGATCATGACTGGGTGATTCTAAATTTGAATATGACTGGATATTACAGAGTTAACTATGATCAGTTAGGTTGGAAGAAGCTAAATCAACAGCTTGAAAAAGATCCTAAGGTAAGCTGGCTTTTTATACCTGTTACTAAATATTATTAATAATGCACTCTTGAGTCAAGCTTTCATAAACCCCTCTGATGAGAAGAGACTTGCCCTCATTGTGGTCTCTCACCCTAAGCCATACTGGATTTTTCCCCTCATTCTTAGAAAGGACAGATTTACGTTCAATGTATTGTGCTCTTGAACATTAATATCATTTTCCTTCAACCATTTTACATTTCTGGGTAAAAATCAGAATACATTTTCCTACTCACCATTAATTTTATGATCTCAGACAAGTTACCTGAATGTTCTGTTTCCATATCTTCACTATAGATGGGAATAATATACGGCTTTGTTATTACCATGAGGACTAGATACAATGTAGGTAAACATACGCTTACAATTTCTAAGCCCATCAAGGATACCCAGTCTATGCTAGAAAGTGTGAATTTTTAAAAAAATTATGTTCATACTCTTCCTCAGAGAATTTAAGCCACAAAATATCAATAGACTCTAATACCACTTTATCACCAAATGTAAGTCATTCTGCCATATATAAATATTAAAATGTTGGCTAGCTTTGGTCAGTCAGATTTTGATTGGTTGAATTCAACCAAATCTCCATTGTTGGAGAAGGATGCTGACGTTAGAGTCTCTACAGTTGGCTCTGCCATGAAACCCTGGACAGTTAGTTCATGGAGACACCATTCTTTAAGCTAGAACGTTGAACTAAAAGCTATTTTAGGTGTCTCTGTCTTTGAGAGTTCTCTGGAACTATCTAGCGGCCTCTCTAGCAAAAGATGACTTATGGTGTATTGGTCCAGAGCTTGACTTCTGTGCCTGGTACCCTTGTGTTCATGCCTCGGTTTTCCCATCCATATGATGATGTTTTGATAAACCGGCATTAAATAAAGAATTTTGAAGATTAGATAAGGTGATATATGTATCCTCTTTAACAGAGGTCAGACACAGATTAGTCTGTCAGGACATATTCAGTAATTTAAAAAAATTATTATGAGGCTTTTGAATAAGGCTCCAAAATCCACACATCATAACATTTTATTTTCGAATTTTTTTCATAGTAGCTACCCTCTTACTGGTTTCTGAGGGCACTGTAAGCCATGGAAGCAAGGCCATGCCATTCTAGCAATGATTTTCTTGCAACCACTGTAGACTTACTTATTGAAAAACTGAGGTCAGTTATTTCTACTACATGACTGGGAATGTCTGTTATTAGTATTAACTTAGAAAAATGGAAGTGTTATTACTGCAAATGAGACCAAGGAAAGATTGAAGCTTGCTGAGAGGTTCAAAGCAGGTGTTGTGAAGATTGATTTTCTGAGACCAAACCTGTGAAAATGCATGAGGTGTTGAAGGAAGGGGATAGGAGCCTCTGGGCCCCTTGAGTCCCCTCCAGCTGAGACAGGTTCCTGTGGCCTGGCCATGCCATGGGATTGTAGCCCAAGCTTAAGCAGTTGGGTTGGCAATGGACTGCTGCCTTTCCATGATTCTCAGGGCTCTCTTGGTGGCATTGGGTCAAATTAGTAAAATCTTGACAAGACAGACACTGCTCAGAGGACTTCAGTATTACCAAAATAGGGCTAAATAATGAGTACTTAAGGTTTCCCGTGCCAAAACTTCTCCTGGCAGCAATATGGACAGTGTAACACAGTTGAGCACACATTCTTTGTCTTAGAGAGCCTTTTCAACATGACATCCCGTTTTTGTTGTCACCATGCCATTTTTTTCAGGGAGTCTTTTGGCAAAACTCTCTGCCAGATGAAAGCCTTATGATTGATGTCCAGAGGGATCATTTACCAAAAACAGATGTATAATAAATAAATCATGGGGACTATCCTCATTGATCACCATTTCTCTGTGCGTGAGACAATTCACACAACAGGGCTTCATAAGTGACCATGATCTTGAAACGCTGTTGTGATTTTGCAAATTATTTTGTGGCTAAGAAATGCTCTCATCTTTTCCTGCACAAATTTGGATCTAATTTGCAGGCCATTCCTGTTATCCACAGGCTGCAGGTGATTGATGATGCCTTTTCCTTGTCCAAGTGAGTATGTTGTCTTCACCGCTGGCTTTTAAGTGTACCTTGAGAATGTAATAAAACGTTACAGCCTAATCACTGTGCAATGAAATTGCTTCTTTAGTATATATAGGGCCCAGCTTATTCAGATTAGGATCAAGTTGTGTGGGTACAGTGGAATTTTAGAACATAGAAGTTGCTGGAATGGACATCACCGTGGGTGTACTTTGAGGGCATTGTGCTGTGTAAAGGAAGCCAGTCAAAAAAAGACAAATATTATGTGATTCCATTTACATGATTTCCTTGGAGTAGTCAGAATCCTAGAGATACAAAAGTGAAGGGTGGTTGTTGGGGGTCGGGGGGATGCGCGGAGAGAATGGGGCTGTTAGTTAACACCGGACTGAGTTTCAGTTTTACAAGATGAAAATGTAAGTCAGCATCTTAAAAGGAATCCCTTTAAAGCAGAAGTTTTAAAAGGATGCAGTAGAGAAGATACACTGAGGAAAAGGTCATTGTGTTTAAATATTTAGAGGATTATCACAGAAAGTATTAGAATTTTTTTAAATTTCCATCAAGAAGAAAAACTCAGGAGAAAATATAGGTGATTTGGGCTTGCATTTATAAAGGCTGCTAAATATTAACAGATACATTTGGGAAGGTTGTAGATGCATTTGTATTTTTCTGTGATATTTTAAGTTAAGGAAATAGCCGACATATAAAAAAAGAATTGCTAGAATTAGACTATCAATTGAGATTTTGAAGTGATTTTTGTTACTCTAGGGTGATGTCTATAGGTAAAATTTTAAGGAGATATGGCCTGTATTTTAGTATACTATAGAAGTATAGATTTTATTTCTATTACATTTATTACATTTATTCAATAGAAGCTGTGCTAAGTTTTCCTTCCGGTAACTCATATGTGTCTAGAATTTAAATTTTAGACGATAAAATGAAGGAGTCTATATAATAAATTACCCAGTGTGTTCTCTCTGTCTTTACCCGTCCTATTTCTCAAAGGAATGTCTATTTATTTTGTCCTTTGTTCCTGTACCACTTTTCTCTCTGTGACTTACGGCACATTTGCTCACCCACTGCTTTGCTGAAACCCCTTTCCAGGACCACCATGACCCTCAAACTGTTGACCGCATCCTCCGGGAAACCTCTCTTGTCTTGTCTCATTTTCTTCTCTCTTTCCTTTGGATGGCTCATGCCTTCTTATGGTTTTAGGGATGATTTTATTATGGGCACATAGAATGCCCAGCAGATACAAGCTAATCAGTAAAGCTTTGGGAAGCGATATGTTCATGACTTCTAAGTCTACATCTCCACCTGTCCCCTCCTGCCTTCTACATATCCTGTGATCATTTAAATTCAGGATCTTCTACAGTGGATTTTTTTTCTGTCTCTGAATTGTGTCTGCTGTCAGTTTCTCTCTGTCTGTCAGAGTGCCACAATTCTTACCATGACCCAAACTTGAGACATCCTTGACTCCTCTCTTTCTCTCTCTCCATCTGCCATCCAGCCCACCTGTCTTATCTCTTCTTTCTTGAGGATGTCTTTTGGATTCCCACCTTACGTACCACTGTCACTGCTTCCATGCTAAGCCAAGCGCCCCTCATCTTTTACTTAGCCTGTTGTGTTAGCTTCCAGCCTTCAGTTCCTTTAATTTCCATTCTGTCTTCTTCAGCACAGTGGCGATAAAATTTTTCAGCATCGACTTCGTGATGTGCCCCCCCCATTATTTAAACACCTTCCTACTCCATGCAAACTCTTCATCTTGACATTCAAGGCTCTCTACAGTGTTGATCCCATGTATTTCCCAAGCTCGACCTCTCAACTCCACACTGAAGAACTCCTGTGCCTCAATTACTTGGTCTGCTCTCACACAAATTCCCACTTTATCTTCTTTGTTTTAAGCAGCCTTCCTCTTTCTCTCTATCCATTTCCATCTTACCCAGCCTTCATTGACCTTCTCATGGTCCTCTTCCCAGGAGGCCTTCCCTGACTTCACCATCACACACATGGGTTTTCCTTCTTCACTACTTTTATTGTATTTGTTGGCTTTTCTCAGACTCATTAACAGCTTCTTATGCATAAGTCTCAGCTCCTCACTGAAGGAATAAATTCCCCAGTGGTAAGCAAGAGTCGTGGCCTACATTCTAGTTCGTGTTCCCGCAAGTAACTGGTAGAGCATTAGATAATGACTTGTAATCGATACTTGTTGAATGGAAATTGTACTCCCATAAGAATGTGTATGAAATACACAAGGATTTTTTTGCCCTACAAGCAGTCCAACAGTTGGCCTGGATTTTCCTCCAAAAATTGGGACACTTGAAGGTACCAAACTGTAATGGAGGGCCTGTCAGCATTTCTTGGCTCCCATCTCATCAAGGAGCTGAGACCTCTAGCTTCCTGATTCCACAAACTTTATTAAAGTCAGGCATCAAAGCATGGAACAAATATGGAGAGTGTGCAAATTATTTAGCAAGTGGAGGTTTTTTGAGTGTGTATTTTTTTGAACCAAACAGAAACAATTATATTGAGATTGAAACAGCCCTTGATTTAACCAAGTACCTTGCTGAAGAAGATGAAATCATAGTCTGGTATGCAGTCTTGGTGAACCTGGTAACCAAGGATCTTGTTTTTGATGCGAACAGCTATGATATGTACCTGTTATTAAAGGTAATTTCCTTCTTTGTTATGTGGTTTTAAAAAGTTCTCTCTTCCTCTTTCCATATCTAGACTGCATCTGTGGAACACATCCTTCCCTAAGTCATAGTCTATTAGTTCTAAGTATTTATTCATTTTCTTAGGAAGGGCTGGTTACTCTTAGTCATACTTTAGTCATGGTCTGGTCTAGGAAATGAGTATGAGAGAAGTTTGGAAAAGTCTTTAGTTCTTGGTGAAGTGACAGTGTGCCCTAAGAACCCAGAAGTGGATGGAAATGGTATGCTTTTTGTCTAACAGCAACTCTTCTCCTGAAAGATTGTTAGTCAAACAGAAAGACTTCTAACAATCCTATAGTCATCATTGAAATACTCTGGTCTACAGGACTAGAGCTTCACCAAAGAGGTATATTCCAGGAAAAGTAAACACTTTGAAGCTGCTTTTGCTGCTGGCAAGTGAGAGGGGGAAATGGGAATTCATCAAGCAATGGGACATCATCAAACTTCCTTCATTAGATCTTAAACAGTGATCATAAGAAAGATGGCTCAGAGGCAAACCAAAGCAACAGTTGGGAGTAAGGAACCCAGAGAGTAAGGGACCAGAAACAAACCAGAAAGTGGTCCAGATGATAATTACAAGTGAGCTTCTGGGGCCACTGGAAGCGAGACCACAAATACCTCACGGATCCAGACTTCTTTCCTCAGCTGTCCAGAGTGCTGGTGCAAATGTCCTTTAGTGTGGGGATAGTGACCCAGAAAAGAAGACACTTAGTGTGGGATTGAGGTGGCTCATTGATAAACTCTGATTCCTGCTTCTGGATAAAGAAATAATAACTAGGATTTGCTTTTGTTTGTTTTATTTAAAAATTTTTTATTTATTTGAGTGAGAGAGAACAAGCACGAGAGAGAGAGAGAGAGAACACACAAGTGGGGCAGGGGAGTGACAGAGGGAGAAGGGAAGCAGGCTCCCTGCTGAACATGGAGCCCATTGTGGGGCTCGATCCCAGGACCCTGAGATCATGACCTGAGCCAAAAGGCAGATGCTTGACCGACTGAGCCACCCAGGTGCCCTAGGATTTGTTTTTAAGGAAAGTCAATGAATCATATCTACTTTGTTCTTAGGGATGTATTATAAAAGGATAACTTTTATAACCTTGCTATTCACCGGCTGAGAGCTCAACTGAAGAAACTTTATTTCCAACTCACGGCAAAAAATTGTCTGAAGCATAGATCAGTCATCCTTATTTTTCTTGGAGGTATAGATACAAAGCACGGAAATGCTAAGGTAGAATGTTGAACAGTTTTAACATTCAACGTTTCTTTCTCTATTTGGAACACACCTGGAAATGTTCCAGGTGATATGAAATGGTAATAAGAGCCACATTTATCGAGTTCCTGCCTGCCACGAAGTGTATTCCCATACGTGATATTGTTTTGTCCTCACCAAAAGGGCAATATTGGTATTCTCAGCAATTCCCTTGTACAGTGAGGAACCTGAATGAAGAGAGGCTACAAAATCAACCAGTTACACATTTAGTAACAAAGAAAGACAACTTCTCAGGAGACACCTGTCACTCCTCTATTCCTGTCCTTTCAGAGAGAGGGAAATACAGTGAAAATTCAGTGTTGCGAGCCAAAGCTAACCATAGATTTTCCTTATTGTTCATAGAAGTATCTGTTGAAGAGACTTACCTCAATATGGAATGTATATTCAACTATCATCCGTGAAAACGTGGCAGCATTACAAGATGACTATTTAGCCCTGTAAGTATTTTTTTTATTTTTCTCTATTGAATATGTATATTCAATTTATATTCATTTCAGTTTATAACTGAATAAAATGGTTCATGTTAAGAGATGGGTTTCCAGATGTATGTTAGGAAGATCTCGATACCTATGATTTAACTGGGAGATTTTGCATGCTCCTTGAAACCAGTGGCTTTGGGATGGATGAGCTACAAGTTTCCTACTCAGAGATAATAGTTTGGGATCTTAGGTTACCTGTAGAGCCCACACATGGACACACAGGAATCTATAGCTCTCTCAAATCTTAGGCTTCTCGTTGAGATTTTGAGTGTGTCCTGCCATTGGTGAGGAGTTGTACTGAGTAAAACCAGCCTATACCAATGAACTGAAGGCATGGGAAGGCCACCAGAGAAAAAAGTCCCTTCTGTTTGTTATTAATGACAAAAATTCTATCATTCCTTATACAAACATGAGAGCAGTTGCCTGGAATAGTTCAGTCACTTGTGTGTAAGCACGAGTACGTATTGCAAGTGAATTCCATGTTACTGGTTTGGTGAGGGCAGTAAGCATGTTGTCCTGGCAGTCTGGGAAGGAGGTGAAAGGTAAAAATAGGGCTGCGGTACCCCTGACCTTCCCGTGACCCAAGATTTGTAGGGAGTGGGAGGTACCTGAGGGGAATTTCTAGATCTAGGGAGGGAATTTGTTATCTGCAACGGTACAGGAATTCTGTTTACAGCTCTAATCAAAATCAGGCTGAAATCAATTAGACCAAGCAAGAAATACAAAATAGACAAAATGAGATTATTCTCTCTCAAGAGTATCCTTCTGAGAAGGGAGACATTTCTGTGCTAGAGCATGTGACTAGAAGGACATAGGGTTGACTAGACATGTAAATGGGAGACAGTGAGGACCAGTGGGACAGTCAGTGGGCAGTCAAGTTGGGTACATGAACAGGAAGGCAGAAGTGTGCTCACTCAGGCACCACAGATGTTAGCCAGCCATATCCTTGGCTCCCCTGAATTGGACTCAAGTGACCTACTTTTGGTAGCTTCCCAGGGCCATTTGTCTTCCGAGGAACCTTGGAGAATTGTGTACTTGCAGAAAACCCCGTCTTGCTGCATCCAACTTGGGATGGGGAGGGAGAAAGAGGGAGGGTGTAGAAATGCTCAGAACTGTCTTTCAGAGGCCCTCCACCCTTGGCCATCCTTACTTCTCCTTATCGGAAGGTCAGGCGAGGCCGAGGTTGCAACTGGAGGGTGGAGCAACCCCATTTGGCTCTTGCATTTTCTTGAAACTTATGGCCAATTTGAGTTTCTTTACGTCTGAATCCAAGTCGGAGAGACTCAGGAGTATGGCGAGTGACGCCTCCAGACATAGCTTCTCTGGACTGATTACCGTTTTTCACTGTATTCTTTTGAACTTATTTTGTTCCGAAAGAAAATGTGTAGCATTGCTCAGCTGTCAAAACAAAACAGAAATCTCTATTTTTTTATCTGGACACGAACGTAACTAGCCAGATAGAGCAGAGGATGAAACAAAAGTTCCAGTAAGGGAAAGCGCATGGTGGAAAGAAAAGAAACCCTTCCCTCTCCTTTCCGTGTATAGAGAAAGAACTTCATTTTTAAGGGTATTAGATCAAATGCTCTCAAGTCCTTTTACTTTCTATTCATAAGGCAATTATTGTAAAAAGGGAGGAAAAATAAATTGATAGCAGATGCGGACTGTGTATACTCCTGCATGTGTTTCAGGGAGATGGAGGACGGCAATAATTTATTTCCGACTTTCAAAAAAATACTAGTCTTCGGAGTTTATTTGGTGCCTGAGAGCCTCTCAGCAAATATTTCTCTGAGCCTTAAATAAGTCTGCCATCCACAAAAGCTATTTTCTTTTTTCACAAACCCAATGTTACTGGAAGGAGATTTTAAAATAAACCCATCCTCTCACAAAACACACGTAGTTGGGGAAAGGAAAAAAAATAAGTGCAGTAAACATAGCAAAACAAAATGTTTTTCCTTGTGCTTTCCTTTAAGAGGAGCCCTGGAAAAACTTTTTGAAACGGCGTGCTGGTTGGGCCTTGAAGACTGTCTTCAGCTGTCAAGAGAACTCTTCAAAAACTGGGCGAACCAGCCAGAGAATGAGTAAGATGCACACTGGATTGCTCTTGGTTCTGTCCTATTTCTTTCTTTCTTTTTAATTTGAAATTTTTTTAAGATTTTATTTATTCATTTGACAGATCACAAGTAGGCAAAGACAGAGCGGAGGAAGCAGGCTCCCTGCTCAGCAGAGAGCCTGATGCGGGGCTCGATCCCAAGACCCTGCGATCATGACCTGAGCCGAAGGCAGTGGCTTAACCCACTGAGCCACCCAGGCGTCCTGGTTCTGTCCTATTTCAACAGCAATAATTTCTCTACCTTTTTGATGTTCTCGTTCTGAGAGTGATGGCTTTATTTTTGCTTGGGTAGTCTGTCTCCTATTTGTTTTCAAATAGCCCCTCCCCACCCCCTTTTTTGGCATTGCCTACTGTAGGTGTACACATGACAGTAGATTCAAATTTACACAGTGAGTTGTTCCCTGGGCTCGTAGTCAGTACATCCCCTAAGAAGCACCTCGGTGTGTCTAGAGTCTTATTTCGGTTGTTCTTTGATGGTTTACTACTGTGATGTATGTGTAAATGTGTCCAAGGAGCACATTCTCTATGAGTTTGTGTTCCCACGGAGAGCTGACATGAAGACTGTCTTTCTGGTTTTACTCTATTACCTTTAATGCATTACCTCAGGTGGATTCTTAGGAAATGTGATCGTAAGACCTGAGATGAAGTGTGCCAGGCTGGCTCCCTCTGTAGAGCATGTGACTCTTGATCTCAAGGTTGTGAGTTCAAGCCCCATGTTGGGTATGGAAATTACTTAAAAAAAAAAAAAAAGGTATGCGCCCAGGCTGAATTATCAGCGTACATTGATTGAACTGTGATAATTTCCTTCTTTCTTAGAACTCCTTAGTTTCTAAACTAATCTGATGTTCTTTTCTCGCAATATTAATGCTCATGACGGTTTCCACAGTTGACTTTCTGGAACCCTACTTTTGATCTTCATACTTGAGATCTCAATTTTTTTCTGGATCCATCCTTCTAAAAGTAGAACAACCTAAGTAACTATATAACATAACAACTATGAGAAATATCATTGCGTGTTCTATCTTACAGAATACCTTCTCCGATTAAAAGTGTCATTTTATGTTATGGCATTGCCTTGGGAAGTGAGGAAGACTGGGACTTCCTGTTGAATATGTACACTAATAAGACAAAGGAAGAGGAAAGGATTCAACTCGCTTATGCAATGAGCTGTAGTAAAGACCCAAGGATACTTAACAGGTGATTACGGTCAACTGATCTTAGAAGTTCCTGGTGGAGGAATGCAATTAATGAACAAAAGGGAGAAAAACAGGAACTCAGATAATACCTGTTTGTGTCCTACTGAGTTAGCACTGTATAGGATTTTAGGTCCATTTGTGGAAATCCGCTGTTTCGATTGGATAGTGTTTGCACATTTATTTTCTGCAAATGCTTCCTTGCAGGTACATGGAGTACGCCATTACTGCATCGCCTTTCGCTTTTAATGAGACAAATGTCATCGAAGTTGTGGCAGCATCTGAAGTGGGCCGGTACATTGCAAAGGACTTTCTAGTCAACAACTGGCAAGCTGTGAGTGAAAGGTAAGAAGGAAACTCGAGACCTTTCTTTCATACAGGTCATTGGTTCAGTGCTAGGTGCTCAGCCTTAGTTGGGCTAGCTCACAAAAGTCCTTTGCCTTGATCAGAGAAATTATGCTATTTCTTGCATTTCATCTCATCTGTGGAAGAGAAGGTCATTTACCCTCAGTTTCAGCTTTCTGTATGAAAATGGGTTTGCCTGGGATTATACCTACCTCAGTTTCCCCACTGTGCCCATTAAGAAGTTTGTCATCAGAGACATAGAGTAAAGCAAGATGTTTCTTTTGGTATGCGTGCACACCAACCACTCACTTATTTTTATGAGGTAGACCACTGTATTTCAAGAAACAGCAGTGTTGGGGCGCCTGGGTGGCTCAGTGGGTTAAAGCATCTGCCTTCGGCTCGGGTCATGATCTCAGGGACCTGGGATTGAGCCCCACATTGGGCTCTCTGCTCAGCTGAGAGCCTGCTTCCTCCCCTCTCTCTGCTTGCCTCTCTGTCTACTTGTGATCTCTGTCTGTCAAATGAATAAATAAAATCTTTAAAAAAATAAAAAAGAAACAGCAGTGTTCATGACTACGTCAGCCTGGCTGTTGCTCATGTCTTACTTGTCAGATACCTTTTACGTATCTGGGTTCCACATTCTTGAACTTGCCATATCTCTCACCTTTTAAGATTAAATCTGCTTGCTTCATAGCCCCCTGTTGGGTGAAATGTACATGGACATGTAAAAATCCGACAGCATGCCTTTCTTTGATGGCTGGTCTTTCCAGAGCATGACTTAATCCTACATTTCGGAAAGCCTAGAATAATATGTCCTACAAGTACTCACATATCCTAGAGTTGGCAGATAAAAAGTATCTGTTATCAGGTCCAAACACCTGTAAACTGGGGAGATACATTTTGTAAATAAGTTTATCCTTTTGGAACAGAACGTATATTTAGAATATAAATGTGTGGGGGCCCTTGTAGGGCTCCGTGCTTGGGATGGAGCCTGCTTATGATTCTCTCTCTCCCTCTCCCTCCCTTTCTGTCTCTCCCACCATGTACCCACCCCCCCATCTCTTAGAAAAAAATATGAATATGGCTCTCTTACAGAATAAAGTGTTTTTCTTTTGTAAACATTTATTAAACTCCTTTACACCACCAAAAAAAAAAAAAAAGTGCTTTTAAATCAGAAATTTACAACATGTAGCTAAAGTCTTGTTTGCACCATACCATTTTCCTGGCTCGTCAGCAGAACACACTTATTGAGAAATTGACCTTAGATCTAGTGTTAAATTATCTCTCATTCTAAGTTCCTTGCTTCTGGCAACCTTAAGAATTCCTTAAATCTCCTCAGATTCCAAAGACCTTGGGGGTAAATGGTGTCTTCCATTTTTGCTTAAGTCTTTAAAGATAATATCCTCCTTGCTAGGTCCCAATGGGAACTGGGGAGCTGGGATAGAAATGAGAATTATTGACATTGGTCCCCTTGGTCCCTGAGGTTCCAGAGATTGGATCCTCACGGGGTTGTCTCTTCATTTCTGTTCTCTCTCCCTGGAGTTTGTTGTAGAAACCCTGTCCCCACGTGCCCCCTCTAGGTCTGACTGTGTGGCTCTCTGGCCCGTGAGGCCACCTGTCCTTCTGCTGTTATGGTCCTAATGCCCACAGGCTTTCACTTCAGCTGCTGTCCTTGACTGTTTCCTTCCCGAACAATCTAGAAGCAGTCGTGGAATTAAAACTCTTAGAGAGTAGCTCCTTTAAGAAATGTGTGATGAGGGCGCCTGAGTGGCTCAGTGGGTTAAGCCGCTGCCTTCGGCTCAGGTCATGATCTCAGGGTCCTGGGATCGAGTCCCGCATCGGGCTCTCTGCTCAGTGGGGAGCCTGCTTCCTCCTCTGTCTCTGCTGCCTCTCTGTCTACCTGTGATCTCTCTCTCTGTTAAATAAATAAATAAAATCTTTAAAAAAAAAAAAAAGAAATGAGTGATGATTGCCTGAGGTCCCAGCTTGTCAGCACCACAAGCTGTGATCCCCTCTGTTCCCTCCCATGTGCTGTTGGACCCCGAGGAAGACAGAGCACTATGGTTTTGAGCCAGGTTTAGTGTTTAGCAGTGCCTGGCACCTGGTATGTCTTCGTAACGGCTGAAGATGGTAGTCACTGTAGCTCAGAGTGACATGGTGAGCCCAGACACAACATTAGAAATCACCTACAGTGGCTCTGTAACCTGAAGATGCTCAGGCCCAGCTACCCCCTTAAAAGTCAGAATCCGGGAGTGCCTGAGTGGCTCTGCCTTCAGCTCAGGTCATGATTCCAGAGTCCTGGGGTCGAGCCCAGCATTGGGCTCTCTGCTCAGTGGGAAGTCTGTTTCCCTCCCCCCACCCCCTGCCACCCCGCCTGCCTCTCTGCTTGTGATCTCTGTCTGTCAAATAAATAAAATCTTTTTTAAAAAATCAGAATCTGCCAAAATAGGGTGGGAAATCTGCACCTTTCACCTGGGGGATGCTGGCACAGTGTCATGTGAAACCAGCCGACACCCTGATTCAAAAATCTTCCAAGGCTTCTCTCCATTTCTGTTCTCTCTCCCTGGAGTTTGTCGCAGAAGCCCAATATGCTCATTATGATAGCTGCTCGTTAATCTGTGGATCTTTGAATTTGAATGGATTGAAATTAAAGAAAATTTAAAATCTAGTTCCGCCCTTGCATGAGTCCTGTCCTAAGAGCACGAAGTGGCCGGCAGCCACCATGTTGGACTACTCATGTACAGAACATGGTCATCACTGCAGAGTTCCACTGGATAGTGCTGCCCGCCTTGGGGGTAAACCATGATTCATTCTTGATTCATTCTTCAGCCCCTCTTCTTTTACCACAAACAGCACCTGTGCCAAGAAAATCCCCCAAATGGCTTTGAGCAACTCATGGGAAAGATTGCTCTCAATTTAAGTACCTGGCAGCCTTTTATTTTAAATTTTATTCCTCAAAAGATGCTTTTATTCTGTGTTTAGAGAACAGGAACATGTTGGCAACACTCTCTGGAAAGTCCATCATGTGGTGATTTATTTATTTTTTTTAAGATTTTATTTATTTATTTGACAGAGATCACAAGTAGGCAGAGAGGCAGGCAGAGAGAGAGGAGGAAGCAGGCACCCCACTGAGCATAGAGCCCGATGCAGGGCTCGATCCCAGGACCCTGAGATCATGACCCGAGCTGAAGGCAGAGGCTTTAACCCACTGAGCCACCCAGGCATCCTGGTGGCGATTTATTTAAATCAGATTTTAACCAAAGGGCCGAGAAGTGATGGTAGGGATTTATTTCAGTGATGTATGTAACTATATTAAATGAATGGAATGCCCCACTTTTTTTTTTTTAACTCTAAGTGGGTCTTTTGAACCTCAAGAGGCTCCTAGAATTATAGGGAGCCTGGGTGGCTCCCTATAATAAGCTGAAGGCAGATGCCTTCAGCTCAGGTCCGGATCTCAGAGTTCTGGGATCAAGTCCTGCATCGGGCTCCCTGCTAAGTGGGGAGTCTGCTTTTCCTTCTCTCTCTCTCTTCTCCACTCATGCTGTGTGTCTCTCTTTCCCAAATAAATAAATAAAAATCTTAAAAAAAAAGAAGGGGTGCCTGGGTGGCTCAGTGGGTTAAAGCCCCCGTCTTCTGCTCAGGTCATGATCCCAGGGTCCTGGGTTTGAGCCCTACATCGGGCTCTCTGCTCTGCAGGGATCCTGCTTCCTCCTCTCTCTCTGCCTGCCTCTCTGCCTACTTGTGATCTCTGTCAAATAAATAAATAAAATCTTAAAAAAAAAAAAGAAGCTCCTAGAACTATAAGTGAATGAACTTTTAACCATGGCTTGAAAATTTTCATCTCTTAGCAATAAGATGCCATGCTCATAAAATAGAGGCCTATTTATAGCAAATTCATCTTAGTTCACTCCTCTCCCACATTCTGCTACAAAGAAAGAGAATCTCAGACTCAAGTAGGTTTGCTTTGTTTGTATTAGATGTACATCTAATACATTTATTTTTATTTACTTTTTATTCATTTAATAATAATTGTGATATTGATCAGTCTTGCTGAATTGTGCAAATGATTCCGTTTGAATGAACAGTGATAATATTTATGGATTGTAAGAAGGAAATAAAAGTGCTAGTTAATAATTAAAATGTTATACACCCTAAAGATGGCACAAAAATGCTTGCTTAATTCTTTGTACATAAGAACATTTAAATCATCACTTAATTAAACAGTTATATTTGACGTGAAGACTAGCACGTTATCAGTCTTCATATATTAATAAAGACTACATAAAGGATAAATATGCAAATGGCTCTGACAAATTGAATTTTAGATTAATTATGTGAAAAAGGCATTCTGAAATTCCTGAAATTTGACTGATTACTAGCAAGTTAGCTATGAAATTCGTGTTGCTCTGGTATGTTCCACTGAGCCTCATTCATGAGACATGCTGATAAGCTTTCTAGGAACAAGAAAGACAGTAGCCCCATCAGTTTGGGAGCAGTCTGTGTTAACCTCCACTTTTTGCCAATTCGCAGTATATGCTAGCATCGTAAAGACCCCAAGAAGCCCCACAGAAGGAAATCTATAGAGTTTTCCATATGCTTTTTCCTGCCTGTTGGGGCTGTAATCCTGCTATTTACCATCTGTGTCACGTAGACAGAGGGTCATTTTGCCAGGAGATTGGTTGTCCTGGGAGAGAAGCAGATGAGAAACTGAATTCTCCTGTATTCCCATCTGGAACATAACTAGAACAACAACTGTTTGTTGTTTTCCTGTTAGCTAACACACTGGCCTTGGTTTCCCTTTGTATAAGCTGAGAGGGAGCGTATTTGATCAATTCCAAGGTTCTTTCACCCATAAAAAGTTCATGTCCTTCCATGCCAAGATCCAGTTAGTTTAAGCTCTCACCAGGGATATAAAGTGATGAAGGTCGGCTATCTGATAAATTCAATAAGACAAGAGCTGGAGAAGGTGTAGGGACCCAAAGAGAAGACTGGGATTTAAGGGGGGTTTGAACAAGCAGTGGGAAAAGATGAACTTCTGCATCCATGAGCAAACTAGGAAACGCCGGGAATGGGGAGTGGGGGAGGACCGAGTGTCTGACTTGGGACCAGTCACAGGAGGTGGCTGGAACTTGGGGCTCTGGAACAGAGGGGATGGGGATGGTCAAGTGTTTGAGGGCCGTGGACGCTGGCCCTCAACAGTGCAAGAACGTCTGCTCCCCTCACCCTGGCCCCACCTTCTTTCCAGGAAGCCTGATCTGAAACTGTGGTTGGGAATACTTGTATGGAGGCAAACAACTTTGGTTTGCTCCTGCCCCTCACTCCCATGTTCAGAGCATTGCACTGGTCTCTGTGGGGTATTTAAGGTCCTTGTTGGGCCAGAGGTGATCTTTTGAGTCCCGATCGCAGGGAGGGAACCTCCATTGACCTCAAAGACATCTTGCAGTTGAGGGAAAGGTGCGTCTGGCCTCATAGCTATGGATGGGTCCCATGGCAGAGTGTGTGGATAGAGAGGAAGCATTGGACTTGTATGAGTTGTTACAGTAGACACTAGAAATGGTGTTTGTGTCCTATCATCTGGTCAAGTGCTTTTGGCTTTTTTTTTCAAAGATGTTATTTATTTATGTGTCAGAGAAAGAGAGAGAGCAGAAGCAGGGAGAGTAGCAGGCAGAGGAAGAAACAGGCTCTCTGCTGAGCAGGGAGCCCAATACGGAATTTGATCCCAGGACCCCAGGATCATGACCTGAGCTGAAGGCAGATGTCCAACCAGCTGAGCCACCTGGGCATCCCATGCTTTTGGTTTTCTTAAAACCATGGAGGCTGGGATGCCTGGGTAGCTCAGTGGGTTAAGCCGTTGCCTTTGGCTCCGGTCATGATCCCAGGGTGCTGGGATCGAGTCCCGCATCGGGCTCTCTGCTCGGCAGGGAGCCTCCTTCTCCCCTCCCCTCTCTACCTGCCTCTCTGCCTACTTGTGTGATCTCTGTCTGTCAAATAAATAAATAAAATCTTTAAAAAAAAAAAACAACCATGGAGGCTTCACAGTCTCCAGGAAAACCCAGCTTTACCTGAGTATAGAATAAAGTATGATCATTTTCAAACTCAACTGACCCAAAAGCAATCCTACCCCCTTCCTCTTCACCAAACTGTTGATTTCTTCTTCAGATGCTGTTACACTGGCAAGAGTCCTAAGCATGAAAACTTGCACACATTCCCACTTCCTCTCTGTTGGGTTTCCTAATGGGGAGCACATAGCCGAACAGAGAAATAGGAACACAAGCAGAGAGAAGTCAGGTATTACGGAGAGGTGCACCCAAGCTCAAAAGGGCCGGTGCCCACTACCTGTCCCCAGATCAGGCTGGATGCCTTAGTGCCCTGTCCTTGCCTAGTGGCTACACTTGTCCCAGGAAAAAAGACGTGGCAGGGGAAGGGATCACAAGGGAGGGGAAATTTGAGAGAGGAGAGAGACAGAAGGTGAGCCAGAGGAGAGTGGCCCAAATCCCTGTAACCACCCTGGCATAGAATGTTACAGATTTTTAAAACAGTAACTCTACTGACACAAGTTGGCTCTGGTCTTTGTATGAATTAGCATGTATCTGACCACTGGCAGATAAACTATTTGTAATGTGCCCATTTTTGTGCAATAGTATTTCAGAGATCGCTCTCTCAACAAGAGGGACCAATATTCTCTGTGTCAAAAATACCTCTTCTTGGGGTGCCTGGGTGGCTCCGTCGGTTAAGCGTCTGCCTTCTGCTTAGGTCATGATCCTAGGTCTTGGGATTGAGCCCTGCATTGGTTGGGCTCCCTGTTCTTGAGGAGCCTACTTCTCCCTCTGTCTCTGCCCCTCGCCTTGTGCTTTCTCTCTCTCTCTCTTGCTCACTCTCTCTCTCTCTCTCTCTCAAATAAATAAATAAAATCTTAAAAACCTCTTCTTGTAGTTTGCAATAACAGGAAGGGATGAAGTGTGCCAGTGACCCTGATGGGTGCTTCAATACACAGCATCTCCTTTCCTCTCCAGAACGATGCTTCTCACTATATCTTAGTCCCTTCTTTACCAGTTGCTCAAGGTCATTTCAAACCCAGCCCTGCCTCTCTGGGTAGTCTTCCTCCTCTGTCTGGTAGCAAATCACACCTTTAGGGCCCTAAGTAGTTCCTTTTTCTTTCTTTCTTTCTTGTCTTTTTTTTCCAAATGTTGCCAGATTTCCTGAATCATTCCACAGGCTTTTAATATGTGACCAATAAAAATGGAGAACTAAGAAATACATCCTCTTTCCCTATAGAAACAGCTGTGTTTATATGGAGATTGTCTCATTCTTCCCTTTGCTCCAGGAGACACAGCTTAAGTTACCATGGAGAACTTAAAACAGACCAAAACCACTGTTTTCTCCTACCTTTGGGTGTTAACATCAACTGTTGCAATTTTTTATTTCAAGTGTAGGTTTTTGAAGTCAGTCAATCATGTATATTAACTACTTACTATCAGTAGAACAAAATGGCAGCCCTTTCTTGTTTAGTCCAAAACAATTAATCCTATTTTAATTTTCTTTCTTCTTTAATGCATCCCAAAGTCTTTATTTACCTTTTTAACCACAGCAAGACTTCAGGCAGGTATGTATCTATTGTTTTTCTGTAACAATGCCCCCCCCCCCCGCCCCCATGATCCTTGTTGGGCATTTGAGGTCATGAAACTAGAGGGGAAGTTTTAATCAGGGTGTGTGTTTGAGGGGGAAGTAGAGCTGGAGTACTTAGCCCTTCCATGATCACCATCACGTGAAGAATCTTCAAGGACGTGGATCCTCTCTTCAAAAAAGCATATACAAATACAAAATTTTAAATAAGTTCTCAGGGCAGGTTAGCCAGAGTTTCTGAAAGTGATCCCATACTAGTTACTATTTTTTAAGGGGTGTAATTTCCATATTTACTTACTCCTTGTAAGTGGTCTTAATTTGAGGTATGTGACCTCTGTTAGAACCACCTCATTTAAACAGATGAAAACAGTTGCAGTTTTGAAGAGGAGCTTTTTATATTTAAATAAAGCTTTCAGAACTATATGGATGCAAATCGATATTTCCCTGTATTTCCTTAGTGCTGATAAAATCTTCTGTATAATAGATATCTTATTAAATGATGAAGCTAAACTAGTTCATGTGTTTTTTTGCTTCAGTTTGGGAGGCAGGAATCAACAGGGGCTGTGCACTTAGCATATTACCCGCCCAATAAAATACAGCTTTACCTTGCAAACCATTTTCCACCTCTGATGAGCATCTTGTTGCTTTGCAGATATGGAACACAATCACTGGTTACTCTCATGTATATCATAGGGAGAACCATCAGTACAGACTTGCAGATCACAGAGGTGAGTACTGTAGGTATTTTGAATTATAATGATAATTTAGAAGCCATTGTTCATGTCATTGGGAGTTGCTAAAACTGAAAGCAACAGGCTTATTTGAATGATGACCCCGCTGGGGTGATTTTCACTGTGTGCAGGAAAGGGTTTTTAATTCCATTTTGCTCCTGAAATAGAGACCATTCTTGTTCCTAGAGGGTTGGACCCCATCCTTCCTCACCTCCCTGGATTTGCAGCGAACTCTGCTGAGGACTGTCTGCAGCTCCTCCCTGTGCCCCAGCCCTCATATAGCCGCCAGTCCTTGCCCCACTGCGGAAGCTTCTAGAACTCATCACAGTGTTGAGAAGATATTTTTACTCTTTTGTAATAACCTGGCCCCCGTCTGCCTTTCTGGCTTCATTTTTGTCCCCGCCTCCCCACCGAGTTTAGGAGAATAAGAGTGTCAGATGCTCCCCAACACTTCGCCTCTAGATTTTCTTGAATCATCACGTAGTTTCATATTTTCTGGGTTTTGAAAACACTCTACCTTCTGCTTTGGGTGACTTCGCCGTGCCTGTCTTTGGCTGAATAATTCCTAGTTATACTTTAAGACCCTGCTCCAACCACCTAGTCTAGGAATTTTTCAGTTAACTGATTTATACCCTCTCCTCCTGCATGCTCTTCAGTGATTTTTGTTCATTTGTTTGTTTTTTATATTTGTAAAACTCTTTTAAATTAATTATTTTTATTAACATATAATATATTATTTGCCCCTGTGAATCGTCAGGCTTACACACTTCGCAGCACTTGCCATAGCACATACCCTCCCCAGTGTCCATAACCCAACCACCCCTCTTCAGTTATCTTATGAGTACCTGTATCATAGCACTAACCACATTATACTCTAATTAGGGTATAAGTAGGCCTGCTCCCTGAGACTACTAAGGAGCTCCCTGAAGAAGGAGACCACATTTGAGTCAGACCTGTATTCTAGAACCTAGAAGAGACCTGGCTATTTCTTTTTCTTTTTTGAAGATTTTATTTTTAAAGTAATCTCTCCAGCCAACGTAGGGCTTGAACTCACAAACCTGAGAACAAGAGTCACAGGCTCTACTGACTGAGCCAGCCAGCTGCCCCTAACTTGTCATTTTTGGGCTCTGCTCCCTCCAGGCCTGAATTTCTTCTTACTTAGGTGGACTTTCTCCACAGGAGGTAAATGTAGCTCCAGGCTTCTGTCATCCTTAGCCCTCTCAGTTGTAGGAGGAGGAGTCCCTGCCCCCCACCCCAGCTTCAAGTTCCAGCCCTACAGAATGACTCTAGTCAGTCCTACTTGGGTCCACATGCACCAGTCACCATAGTCACCATGGGGGTGGGGGGTGGGTAATGAAATACTCCAGTGGCTCAGCCTGGGTTGTGTGCCTCCATTTGGAACCCACAGCCACGGGATTCAGGGGAGGAGTAGTTCTGGAAAGAAGAGGGGATCCTGTAACCAGAAAGTGAACTGAGGGGCCAAAACATATACCCTTCAAACACACATACACACACACACACACACACACACACACACACTAAAACAAGGGTAATCTATTAATACATCCTCTACACATCTAGTAGCATAGGTGAAATTAGAAAGACTTACGGGCGCCTGGGTGGCTCAGTGCGTTAAGCCTCTGCCTTCCACTCAGGTCATGATCTCAGGGTCCTGGGATTGAGCCCCGCATTGGGCTCTCTGCTCAGCGGGGAGCCTGTTTCCTCCTCTCTCTCTGCCTGCCTCTCTGCCTACTTGTGATCTCTGTCAAATAAATAAATAAAATCTTAAAAAAAAAAAATTCTTATGGCACCAAACATGAGCAAAGACGTGAAGTACTTGGAGCTCTCCTTTTCTGCTGGTGAGACGTTAACATGGTACAACTACTTTGGAAAACAGGCGGTCTTTAATGTGTTACTTACACATGTATGACCTAACAATTCCATCTTTGGGTTTTTACTCAAGAGGAACTAAAGCCCATATCCACACAGAGACTTGTTACATGAATGTTTGTGGCAGTGTTATTCACATCAGCCAAAAACTGGAAACCATCCAAACAGCCACCTATAGGTGAATAGATAAGGAAAACATAATAGGTCCACACCAGGGGATCCTATCCTGCAATTAAAAAAAACAATAATAAGTTTTTGTAACAACATGAATGCATCTCAAGATGATTATGCTGAGTTAAAAAAACAACACAAAACAAAACAGACACATTCTAGGAAATGCAAATATAATCTCTCAGGACAAAAGGAAGATCAGGGATTGCCTGGGAGGGAGGGAAAGCTAGATTGGAGAGGGCCTGAAGGAGTATGTGGATGATTGAAATGTACTTTATTGTACCTTGACACCAGCTCTGTTTTATGGGCATATGTGATGATCACCACTCATTCTCTTGTCACATTTTAAGTGAATACCGTTTATTGTCCGTCAGTTTCATCTCAATAGAGTTCTGTCAATTGTTTTGAAAAAAATGTCTGAGCTCAAATTAAACACCATGGCCCAGAACTATATCATACAAACAGAAAGGGCCTGTATAAATAAGAAAGGAAAATCAGTCACTTCTTGGCCTTTTGGCTGAGATCAAGGGGAGTATCGGTTCTTATCAGGTTAATATGGGATATATCCTCTATCTAAGGAGATTAAGGATTTTTGGAGCAGGGAGATGGAATAGGAGCTTGGTGGGTCCACTCCACCACTTAAACCAGCGACCTGGTTTAAAGGCAAAAAAAAAAGGAAAATCAGCCACCCTGTCCTAGGAAATAAACCAATAAACATGTAGGTCATAAAGGCCTGAAGTTTGATCATGATCCAAAAAAAAAAAAGAGAGAGCGAGAGAGAGAGAAGCAGTCAGCTATGTAGTTGTTATTTTTTACCATTATTATTTATTTATTTGTCAGAGAGACAGCACAAGTAGGAGGAGCAGCAGGCAGAGGGAGAAGCAGGCTCCCTGCTGGGCAAGGAGCCTGATGTGAGACTCAATCCCAGGACTCCAGGATCATGACCTGAGCCAAAGGCAGACACTTAACTGACTGAGCCACTCAGGCATATGCAGTTGTTATGAGAGAGGAAGAAACACGAATTCCAGAAGGAATTCTCTTTGTGTGGGTTTTGGCCTGCCTGAGGCTGAGCTGCCTCAGGGATTATCAGGGATTCCCCAGAAAAGAGAGGGAAGGAAGGCTCCAGAAGGAAGTCTGAGTTTGTGCCAGCATCTTCTAAAGGGCCTCAGTTCATCTTTGTGTCTACAGAACCCAGGGAATTTTTGTTGTTGTTGTTGTTTCATGAAAACAAAGTGTGTATAAATTTAGCAGTCCTCAGAGTTCCAAAACTCTAGAGTCACTGATAGTTTCTTTAAAAAAAAAAATGCAAACATACATTGAGCCATGGTAAAATTTTGCCATTTTGAAAACAAGTAAATTAGCTACTATGAATATTCTTGTCAAAGCATATTAATCACCTATAGATTATAGTCCCGCTATCATCTTTCTGTTCACGGGATCATCTTGAAAATAATGACTAAAACGGAAATGAGAAGTTGCATACGTGCCTTCTCCTTCTAGAACAGTGCAGGGTCTATACACTCTCTGCATCTCTTGTTCTGGTCTTCGAACCCCACCCAGCGAGAGCCTGGCCTCATGCTCCCAGCAAGCATGAAGCCCTAAGGACAATCCCACAGATGTCTACTCCCCTCCCCCACATCACAGGTGGTCCAGGGCTGTGGGAGAGGGCAGGAGGATTATTCCTGGTCCCTTAGACTACTTTTTGCTCAAAATTTACTTTTTGGGCACATGGGTGGCTCAGTCGGTTAAGTGGCTGTCCTCGGCTCAGTCGTGATCCCAGGGTCCTGGGATCGAGTTCTGCATTGGGCTCCCTGCTCAGCTCCCTGCTCAGCTTCTCTCCCCACCCTTTCCCCCTGCTCATGATCTCACTCTCTCTCTCTCAAATAAATAAAGAAAATGTCAAAAAAAAAAAAAAAGAAAAGAAAAAGAAACTTACTTTTCTTTTATGTGGTAATTAGGCTGAATGGCCCTATTACTCCTCAATTTCGGGTACATTAGGGTTTAAGTGACATTGTGCCAGCTGGTGTAGATACACTGTCATCTCATATGTTCTAAGTTCCAATCCAGGAACACAGTATGAAATTTCCTCAAAAAGTTAAATATAGCACTACCCTATAATCCACTGATTGTGCTACTAGGTGTTTGCCCAAAGGATACAAAATACAGATTCTAAGGGTACATGCCCCCTGCCATTTATAGCAGCATTATCAACAAAGCCAAACTATGGGGACGCCTGGGTGGCTCAGTGGGTTAAAGCCTCTGCCTTTGGCTCGGGTCATGATCCCAGGGTCCTGGGATCAAGCTCCGAGTGAAGCTCTCTGCTCAGCAGGGAGCCTGCTTTCTCCTCTCTCTCTGCCTGCTTCTCTGCCTGCTTATGATCTCTGTATGTCAAATAAGTAAATAAAATCTTAAAAAAAAAAAAAAGGCCAAACTATGGAAAGAGCCCAGACGCCCACGGACTGATGACTGGATAAAGAAGATGTGGTCTCTGTAGATACACAATGGAATATTACTCAGCCATCAAAAAGAGTGAAATCTTGGGACGCCTGGGTGGCTCAGTTGGTTAAGCGGCTGCCTTCGGCTCAGGTCATGATCCCAGCATCCTGGGATCGAGTCCCACATGGGGCTCCTTGCTCGGCAGGGAGCCTGCTTCTCCCTCTGCCTCTGCCTGCCACTCTGTCTGCCTGTGCTCGCTCCTGCTCTTTCTCTCTCTGACAAAAAAAAATAAAAAGTAAAAAATAAATCTTAAAAAAAAAAAAGTGAAATCTTGCCTTTTGCAATAGTATGGTTGGAGCTAGAGAGTATATAGCTAAGCAAAAGAAGTCAGGCAGCGAAAGAAAGACAAATACCATACGATTTCGCTCATATGTGTAATTTAAGAAAGAAAACAGATGAACATATGACAAGGGGAAAGAAAAAAATGAGAGAAGGAAGTAAACCATAAGAGACTGTTAACAATAGAGAACAAACAGGGTTGATGGAAGGAGGTGGGTGGGTGAGGGATGGGCATTAAGGAGGGCACTTGTGATGAGTCCAAGGTGTTACATGTAAGTGATGAATCACTAAATTCTACTCCTGAAAGCACTACTACACAATGTGTTAATGAACAAGAATTTAAATAAAAATTTGGAAGAAAAATAAATTTGAATCCAGTGACACAGAAATAGACTTTGTGTAATATGACTTACTAGTTCACTGGAGTCTGGCAGATGTTCCCATTAACTAAATGCTAGAGCTGAGTCAGTGATGGCATCTGGCCAGTGGACAAGCCCAGTCTCTAAGTTTTCTTAAAGGATAACACTTGTGAAGGCATGGATATCAGGTGCCAGTTTTGAGATTTGGAAGTCATCGGATTTCTTTGGAGATAAGAGAAGACCTCCCTGTGTGTCTGTCCACACACCTGGTGTAACATCGAGGATGCATTCGGTGGGTTGTTACCGAGCACCTGCTCTGGGCTCTGGGGCGTAGTGCAGGTAAGCAAATAGATGAAGCGCCCTCTTCACAGGGCTTCTGGTCTACCCCTGATTCTTCAGGGTAGGTGTGGTCTTCATCCCCTGTTCTCAGGCAGGGCCTCCCCCAGGAACCCACAGTCCGGGGACCGCACCTTCCTTACCACCTTGGCCGCCATGCGCGCACCATTTGCAAAAATCCCGTTGCTCCTCCACATGAACATTGCCTTCTTCTGTCTCAATGAGACACGAGTTTGCACTGACCTGCCATCCCTTGATGCTTGCAGCTACAGCAGTTTTTCGGCAACATGTTGGAAGAGCACCAGAGGCTCACAGTCCACGCCAAATTACAGACAATAAAGAACAAAAATCTGGAAAACAAGACGCGCAATGCCAGGATGACGGCATGGCTACGGAGGAACGCGTAACGGGTGCCCGTCCAGCCTGCATGGATGGATTTCGCTCCCACTGTGGTCTCCCAGGGCTTCGTGAGTCTGCAAACCCACATGTGTTGTTATTTGTATGTCAGTCATGTTCACTCCTCCCAGGACTTCCTGTTCTTCCCAGGCTGTCACGTTTGGGCCTGAGACTCCGTGATTCCCGAGGATGCTGCCAACCCAGGGGAAGATTTCACTTCATCCTGGGCTGTGAAGCCACAGAATTGACTCGGGGTGCCTTGTGAAAACAGATGTACCTCAGAAAGCCTTGCTTATTCTGTCGGGAAAGCCAGCGGAATATTAGATGCTTGGCCAGCTGAGCACATTCTTCTCCGAGGGAAACACAGACTTGCGATGCTTTGGGGTTTACGGAGTTCGATATTTAAAAGGGTCACGAGCCAAGGACACAACAGGGCAAAGAAAGAGAAGCCAGAAAAATATTACTCACGAGGACATAGAGATGCCAAGGCAGCAACGTTTTAGGAAGAAGGAACAGATCATTGTAGGAGCCATGTGAAGTGCCTTAAGGACCAGACATGGGTCTTCTGCCCATTTCTCTCTTCCCACAGGGCCTATCACGTTGTGCCAATCTTACAGCACTGAAGTGTAGGGTGTCACAAAAAGAACCGGGATCATAGGATCCGTGAAGTGCCCTTTGGATTATGGAGGCCAGAAGGACAGGAAGGAACCTTCCTGAAGCAGGAGACCGCATCCCCTCCTGTGCGCTGGACACTCACTCAGACCAAGTTTACGAGCAAACATAAGGATGTCAACAGACGGTAGTCATGAGGGACTGAACTTCTGCATAAAGGGAGATGGTCAAATAAAGAGAAAGAGAACAAAAAGGCTAACCAGACCACACTCTTCAGCTCTGCACTCAGGGGACAAAGTTGGAAACGTGGTTTCATTTGGCCAAGTTGAACCAGCTTGTGGTGGGGACAACTTTAAACATGTTCATCAGTTACCCATCAGGAATTGGCTGAGTTCTTTTACCCCGGACTAAATCAGGATGGCCAAGGCAAATCGTCCCACTCTAGACTTTGTGTGTGTTTGATGTAATTCTGTTTTCATTTGGATTCTGTTTTTGTAGAATGGGGGTAAAAAACTATAGATCTCCGATCTACCTCAGATGGATGTAAAGATTAAGCACTATGTCATTTAAAAAACCTTTAAATACATTGTATAAGCGCAAGGCTGTGTGATCTCGGGTTCCCCACGCCTTGTGTAAGTTGATGCAGACATAAATGAAAATGCAAAAAACCAGAGTCGCCTTTTGTATCCGCTTCACAAGAAGATGCTCCCTGAGTGAGTGGGAGGTCTGGGATGTGGCCTCGAAAACCAATCAAAGCCCCATCCTCTCAGACTTTGACCGAGGGTCACAGGTCAGAGAGCTTTTTTCTTTAAATTTAGAAATGTAAAACTTAGGCAATAAAATATCATCATGTCTTCGAATTGCTGTGTGCGAGGTATCTTCCGGTGTTTTCTAGAACATTTGTTCTCTATTTCCTTTCATTCCTTCAGTCACGGTCTCAATTTACAGTAACCATGCCACATGCCTTCTCTCTTGCTTTTCTCTTCCTCTTCTTCCTCTCCCTCCTTGTTTCCCTTGGGCTCTCCTCTCCCTTTCCGGTAACCCCTGCCTGCCTCCTGCATGGCTGTCTGCGTCCCCCTTCCTCGGTCTTGCCACCCTGCTGTGCCCTCAGTGGCTCTAACCGTGGTCACCCCATGTGGGTGACGCCAACACTAATCCCACTAGAGAAGCATCTAGGCTTGGAGCTCCAGGCCATCTGTTGAAAATCAAAATACAGTTATATAGTAGCTTCTATGGTATTTCAACAGCCCTGAAAGTGTTTCTCAAGTGCCCAAATATTTGGTTTATAGTCCTTCCTCTAAATAGGGAAAAGAACTTTGCATAATGTACATTTTTTCTTACATGGAAGAAGCAGGCTATTCCCGATAGGCATTATGTTTTATTACATCATATTTAGACTTAGTATAAAATGGAGTAATTATTGATTAATGATGGTGATCGCAGTAAGTCAGGTAGCGAAACAGGCAAATTTGTGTAAATGGTGTAAATAATTTCCTAATCGATGAACCAGCCTATCAGTTAGCACCCCAGCTATAAAACAATTTCTCTGATGCATCTGCTTTAAACCACTCACCCTAGAAAAATGTTAAGATGGACAACATGGTTATGCCTTTTTTCCATTCAGTAATTGGAAATGAAAAGTTTGCCTCACAATCTTCTGCCTTTTTCCTGCTCAGACCCATTCGGCGACTTCCCATCATTGACTCTAAGTGAGAGACAAAGGCCTTGGTCTTGAAGACTCGAGAGATTGTGGGTAAGGTAGAGCTCTGGGGTCAAGCTGCACAGCAATTTATTCTGAAGAATGAAGGAAGAAGGAAAGTGAGATGAAATTTAAGAGGGAAATCTTCTTGATTATTTTCCTCTTTACCTCAAAAAATGGCATCTTGTCTCCATCCAAAATCTAACAGAAATAATAAATCCCTAAAGCAAAGCCTTAATGTGGGACTTGTAGTAAATAAAACTGTCCCCCCCACACACAGAGAATCCAGAATCGGCATTGGAGACCATGGAAATACTGCCTCCAGCCAGCTCTCTCTGGAGTCCAACAACATTCAGCAAAGATATTCTTTACCACACACATTATCTAGGAATTACTTGGGCTTTTCCTCTTCTCCTCCTTTCATAAGCAGGTTGGTCCTTAAGGTGAGAACAAGGTAGGTCTCTACACCAGGGGAAGCCAAGGGAGAATCTGTGGAGCCCCATGACCTGGAAGGGGTGGAAGAGCTTGGGTGGGCAAAGCAGAGGGTCCATGCGGTGGAGAGTAGCTTGGTGCAGGATGGCAGAACCCACGGAAGTGAGTAGGATAACCACACAGAGCGGGCGGGGGGCTTATGACATGGAGAGTCAGAGCCCAAACGGGGTGAGAATGGGGAGTCCAAGTCCTTGTGGGGTGAAGAGGACTTCCTGGGCTAGGGCGGTGACCCAACCTGAGGTATCAGAGCCTGAGGATGGTGAGAAGGGCATCACGTGGGGTGGGGCAGAGCAGCGATGGGAGCTCGGTTACCACAGGCGAAGGAACCAAGTACCAAAATACGCAAATAATCATAGGACCCAGGTATCTCACTGTTGGAGAAGAGCATAGCAAACACTGAAAAAGAGAGATCTGGAATGAACCTTTGGTCATTGGGTTGGAATTGGAGGTACTGATGTGAACAGTCCTCACAGTTCTCAACATAGGGATAGAGTCATACACAGAGACGGAAATGTATGTAGACATGTCTTACTCTTTCTCTATAGGCGAAGAGATGCAGATATATGTAGGTACAGAAATGGATATAGATATACATGTCGACATTGACCCTACCTTCTCAACTGAGGGGGCCTGGGGGCAGCAACTTCCTACTAACAGTGAGCACAGCCCAGATGTTGGCTTCTAAAGGCCACAGTCCACCGTATGAACCAGAGCTCCTCAGAGAAATGGCTGATCTCAGGGCCTTGACAGGAAAGGGACAATTTGAGAGGGAACATGTTTTTGTACCAAAAGACAAGGAAGTGCTCAAGGACTGATGGAAACATGTCAAATCCTGATCCTTGACAAATCGGCATCACATGAATCTAATCATGAGGAAACAGCAGACAAACCTAACTGAGGGGCAGGCCACGAAATAGTCTTCAAAAGCTGCAAGGTCACAGAAGTATAGGAAAGAGAGAGGACCATTTTTAGACTAAAGGAGTTAAAGATACATGACAACAAAATAACATAGAATTCTGAGCTGGATCCTTTTATAATACACAACATTACTGGGACAACTGGAAACATTTGAATGGGGTCTGAGGGTTAGATACTAGAAATGTATCAATGTTAATTTTCCCACTCGGACAGGTGTGTTATAATTAGGTAGAAGAGATCCCTGACCTACAACCAGGGATCTCTTCTCCCTAACTATAACACCCCTCTCCAAGTAGACAGGTGAATGAATGGGTCATTAAGGGACAACTTACTTTTAAGGATTCAGGGTGAAAAATATTTTTCTTGTAATTTCACCTTTTCTACAAATGTGTGATTAAATAAACTAAAAATAAATACAAGAATTATTTTTTAATCAAAACTGCAATATATTTTTCTTTCAAACCACTTTTTTCATTTAAACTTGGCAACAGCCAAGTCTTAAAGTTAATCTGTTAAACATTTCAATAAGCACAAACCGAAAACATAAGTTGTCCCCAAAGACTTAAATGTCTTGTTTCAGCCAATATTTTCCATCTTAAACCAGAGGGACTGGGGCGCCTGGGTGGCTCAGTTGGTTAAGCGTCTGCCTTCAGTTCAGGTGTTGATCTCAGCATCCTGAGATTGAGTCCCACATCTGGCACGTGCTATCTCTCAAATGAATAAAAAACAATCCAGAGGGACTAAACCCTTAAAATATAAAAAACAATGTTACTCGAAGTTAACAAAGCTGTATAAATGTAAAATAAATGCAAATATTAAATTTTCAAATACAGTTTATTTGAAATTTGTATGTAAGTATGTAGCACTTAGGCTTGCAAAGTTATTAAAACTTTCTGAGTCTTTTGGAAAAGTCTCTTTACATATATGAATTAATGTAACCTTGAAGCCACCATGGCAACAATTTGACTTAATCTATGCTACATTAATACCTAAATTGTATATTGCCATTTCACACAACTAGTAATAAATGGTACTTAAGTTAGAAGTCCTATAGCACACGATGCCTGCCATACAGCTATGTAGGTTTAAGTAGGACTATCTTGATTTAATAAAAACTCTCTGCAAGATGCAAACATCAGCTCCTTCTATTCCTTTCTTCATTGGAGAAAATAGAACTAGATGAATAAAATCTGGTTTGACTTGGGTGCCATAACACGACTTCAAAATTCCAAATCGGATTTTAGAGGTACAGAATGAAAAATGGAGTTTCCTGCTCCATTTTCAAAGTTCATATCTTCATATCTTTGGATCAGGATGTTCCAAATAATAAATTACAGGCTTTTTTTTAAAATAGAAACTTTTCCTGGAGCAGCTGGGTGGCTCAGTTGGTTAAGCATCTGACTCTTGATCTCAGCTCAGGTGTTGATCTCAGGGTTATAAGTTCGAGCCCCACGTTGGGCTCCATGCTGGGCGTGGAGCCTGCTTAAAAAAAAAAGAAAAGAAAAAGAAACTTTTCATATTCAAACTATTTTTTTAAAGATTTTATTTATTTATTTGACAGAGAGAGATCATAAGTAGGCAGAGAGGCAGGCAGGGGGGAGGGAAGCAGTCTCCCCGCTGAGCAGAGAGCCCGATGTGGGGCTCGATCTCAGGACCCGAAGAACATGACCTGAACTGAAGGCAAAGGCTTTCACCCACCAAGCCACCCAGGTGCCCCCAAACTGTATTCTTAAAAGTATATTATAACTTACTTTGCTAAAAGCGTATTTTGTGAAAAAAGGTTATTTGTGTGGGTGTATATATGGAACCCCGCGTATGTAGGGGTTTGTGCATAACTGGTGTGTGTGTGTGAACACCTGCCTGTCCTAGGCTAAACTGCATGTTAATTCCATCCCCACCCCCCACCCCTAGAAAAGAAATGGCAACAGAGACAAGGCAGAGATAATCTCTCTCTTTACTTTCTCCCACGAACAATGCCAAGCTGCTGAACGTATTCTATTTGGAAGACTTGGCTCATCTTGGACCCGGGAATACATAGATACAGGTCAGTAAAGGGAAGGAGTCTTTACTAAGCTTGGTGTTTGCCTGAGTTTCTTCTTTGCTGCCCTTATAGTGGTGATCGTCCTATGATTTAGAATGGCCCCTCAACATTAGCGTCACTTACTTGGGATCAACATAGTCTGATAGTTCCATGGGTTCCTATGAAACTGAGCAATCCTTAGCGATGCCAAGTGTCTGAGGCCTCCTTTAGGAGATTGTCCTAAGAACGCCCCGAAGCAGAGAACAGGTAGGACCTTCTTCAGAGGTGTTTCTTGGACCTCAGCAGCAAGCAGAAAGCCTTCTTAATGTGGCTTCAGTAGTTATGAACTGCTGCAAAAGCCAGGCAGGGCGAGAGGATTGTTTCTCCCGTAAGGTTGGCGGTCCCCTCATTTCTCCCTGCTCCTGGGTCAACACATCCCCAGACTTTACAGAAAATACACTCCTATTATAAATACGTAGAGAGAAGTTTGACCCACTCACCAGAAGTGGCGTTTTGCAGGTAGAGAAAGCTGGGGCCAGCAGGAGAACACTTGCTCAGTGAGTACCCTCCATGAGCCAGCTACCGAGCTGTGTGCCCTACACGCTTCCTCTTCTCCTCAAAATACGCTGTGAGGGTGTGTGTCCAGTAGATGTGGTTTTAATGTTAGGGATTAAGAGAAATCAAAAAGCAAAGGACCGCCAAGTTAGAGCACCAAAATCAGCTCTCCGAGCCCTGGGGCTGGCGGATAAAGGACAAAGGTTGCTGTTATCGGTGTGCAGAACCTGGGGCCAGGAGTATGAGTTTCAGTTCCTTTGGAGTCCACCCAGGTGTCCTCATTGCAAATCTCAGGGTCTCAGTTCTCCTCAGTTAGTGGCCCAACCCTCTCAGTCTGGACTTGGAAGGCTGTGAATTAGACTTGGGCTGAAACTCTGGGTCCCATGGAACAGCTATGAGAATTGAGAGCTTCTTCTAGAAATGCCTTTGAAGGTGTCTGGTTCTCTAAGACTCGAGCTGGTCATTGTCTTCCTGTAAGCGTCCAGCACACTCAGAAACAGCCACACCAGCCCACATCCTTGCAGCGACAGCGGTCAAAACTAGCAAGCACTGGGTCCCCGGAGGCACTTGCTTCGTTCAGGAGGTACTTCCCCATAATGAACCTGACTGACGGTCAGTGCTCTGTCCCAAGTTACCGGCACGATCAGAATCCCACCTTGGCAGTCTGTTTCCTGGGAGTCTGCTGCCAATAGTCAGGGTTCAATCAGGAAAACCCAAACCGGCTTTGCTTTTTTCGGACTGAGAGAACCTATTACTTTTTAAAATTGACGTTTAAGGAACTGAAAAGGTAAAAGAGTAACAGTAAGATGAGGCCAAGAGGGGACGCCTGGGTGGCTCAGTTGGTTAAGCGGCTGCCTTCGGCTCAGGTCATGATCCCAGCATCCTGGGATCGAGTCCCACATCCGGCTCCTTGCTCAGCAGGGAGCCTGCTTCTCCCTCTGCCTCTGCCTGCCACTCTGTCTGCCTGAGCTCGCGCGTGCACTCTCTCTCTCTAATAAATAAATAAATAAAATCTTAAAAAAAAAAAAAAAAGATAAGGCCAAGGGAGAAAAAATAAGGACTGCAAGGAATAGCTAGCACTCCTGGGGCAGGGACAACGAGGGGGAGAGGCGAGGTTGTGTAGAACCTGGGGGCAGGTGCTGCTGTCTCTGAAGCTCAGAGAAAGGGCGGGCAGAGTAGGAACCCATACTACATGGAGGAGGGGGCCCCAGCCAGCGGGTGCTGGTATTCTCAGGGTACACACCAGGCTGGGTCTAGGACACCAGGGGGAATATCCCGAAAACTGGAATCCAACAGCCACCATCAGGAGGAAAAGTCGTTGCTGGGATGATGCTAGTAGAGCAGGAAGCAAAGAGGACTAGGCAAGCGCCTTGTCCCCACTGCAGCCTTCCGGTGACCCACAGCGCCCCCTGCTGACAGAGCTGGCAAAGCCGAGGTGTGTTTGCAGAGTCCTGTCCTAACATCAGGCTCTGGGAAACAACCAGCTCAGGCCAGTGGATTTGTTCGGATTTTAACACGTGGGGGGAAGGAAGGCTTAAGGCTGCAGCACCCGCAGAGGCAGAAGCCAGAACTGAAAACCCACTCTGTTTCCTGCCAACCCTCATTTACGTTGGGATTTTCTTTTACCTTTTAATTTAGGGCACTGTTAAGATACTATTATATGCTAGCAAGCCTCATTGAAAGCTTTTAATCCGCACCACCTACTGTGGACCGGAACTGTAATAGGGTGTCAGGACTTCACCCAGACCCGGCCATTCAAAACAAACAAAACAAAACAAAACAAAAAACCCGCTTCCCAAGAATTTGTGTAAGAAAGTTTTATGGAGGGCACATATTGCATGGAGCACCGGGTGTGGTGCATAAACAATGAATTCTGTTATACTGAAAAGAAATTAAATAAAGAAATAAAAATAAATTAAAAAAAAAAGAAGCTTAAGGCAAATGCATTTATAATAGGTTGTTGCACCTACTTTGCAAACAATATTAACAGAGATTTTTAGGGAATGGTCAAAGTTCTAAAATAACTAGCTTCATGCTGTCAAATCACGATTTGCTTTGGCTTACAAGTGAATTTAAAAATTGTACATTACAGAGGCACCTGGCTGGCTCAGCCAGAAGAGCCTGTGACTCTTGATCTTGGGGTTGAGAGTTCGAGCCCCATGTTGGGTGTAGCGATTACTTACATAAATAAAACTTTAAAGAAATTATAGATTATCCAGGAAGGATAGCCTGAGGATACTTTCTTGATAGAAATAAACTTCACTGATGTAAATATAACTCATACGAATATACTCATATTACTCATGAAAGCTAGCTTTAGCTGAAATGCTCTGTTCCTGTGGTTTTCATAAACCATGTGAAAGGTTTTAAGTGAATCCAAAGTTTAAAATATCAGAAATTTAATTTAGGATTTAAGTGAATCCCAAGTTTAAAATATCAGAAATTTAATTTAATACAAATTCTAAATGCAGAAGTTGAATTCCTGCAATATATGAATGCTTAATTTGTTGATGCATTTTGAGTGTCCTTTTTGAGTGTTTCCTTTGAGAGCCAGTAATGTTATTTTTCTTTGTATATATTTTCTTCCTTCCTTCCTTCCTTTCTTTCTTTCTTTCTCCTTTCTTTCTTCTTTCTCCCTACCTCTCTCTCTCCTTCCTTCCTTTTCTTCCTTCCTTCTTCTTTCTTTCTTTCTTTTTTCAAGTAGGCTCCACACCCAGCACGGAGCCCAAGGCAGGGCTCAAACTCACAACCTTGAGATCAAGTTCTGGTCAAGATCCAATCAAGAATCGGATATATAGGGGCGCCTGGGTGGCTCAGTGTGTTAAAGCCTCTGTTTTCAGCTCAGGTCATGATCTCAGGGTCCTGGGATCGAGCCCCACATCGGGCTCTCTGCTCTGCGGGGAGCCTGCTTCCCCCTCTCTCTCTGGCCTGCCTCTCTCCCTACTTGTGATCTCTGCCTGTCAAAATAAATATTTTTTAAAAAAAGAATCGAATATATATATTTTTTAATTTTATTTGTTTATTTGAGAGGGGGAGCATTCGAGTTCAGGAGTGGTGGGGAGAGGGAGAAGCAGACTCCCCACTGAGTGGGGAGCCCAATTCAGGGCTCAATCCGAGAACCCTTGGGATCATGACCTCAGCTGAAGGCAGATACTTAATGGTCTGAGCCACCCAGGTGCTCCTACTTTTCCCATTTCTAATTGGGAAGTCTCCTCCTCTGAGCGTTCCTTTTTCTCGCTGGTAAGTTGAAAGTACGGACTGCCTTAATGACTTTCTCTAGGGCTTCTTGAAAGCATTTTATGGATTCTATAGCTGTTGATGAAGTATAGCGAGTTCTTGATTATGTCGGCCACCAGTGGGGGTGGGAGGACTCAGGCAAAGGAAGGCTCAGCATGGCTCTTGTCCCCAAACTCTATTTCATTAGGAAAGGTCCAGTGTTGTTGGTTTCACACGCTGGGGCTGATTTAGAGAAAAATCTCAAAATGATGTTTGAGAACTAAGAGACTCCATGATCTCCAAAGCCTCACACTAACATCTCACTTGTTCATGCCTCAAGGATCTTTTATGCTCATGGTCTTGCTCCACAGAATCCATAGGTCCTACACATGCTCTTCTCAGAGGCCTGTCACTTACCTGTGAAAAGACTCACCTATGGGTGTAGAAGCGGTCCAACAAATTATATTTAATGGACATGAAAATTCTGGAGCCCGTGTCCACCTTGACTGATCCTTGGTCACTGAGAAACTCTTGAAGTGGTATGTTTTCTTTCTGGGTTGAGGTTTTGCGCCATCTGCTGGACATCTTTATTTTGCACCTCCTATAAGAACGGCATTTATTCTGAGACCTTTTAAAAATGTGTATTACTACTTACAAAATAGTAAAATATACGTTTATTGTAGGAAATGGGTCCGTGTAGGGAGTAACAAAGGGTAAAACAAAAACCCAGAGATACCTACTGCTCTTAATGACATTTCCTCATTTTCTGGTACACACACACACACACACACACACACACACGAGAATCTGTTGTCTTTTCGTTTTGGCTTGTGTTAGTGTTTGGTTTTTTTTCTTTAACACAAATTTGAGATCAACGCTATGTTGGTTTAGGCTGTGGCAGAGGTGAAAGGAGAGGATGCATTGTGGGTCTAAGATTCATGGGGAGGGACTATTGGGTGATTCACTTTTCCTATCTGAGGCAGGAATCTTAGGTTCCAATTTAACTGGGCAAGGTGGAGTAGAGGTAGGGTTAGAGGAGTGGTAAAGATCCTGACAAAGTGCCTAATATTGCTCGGAATCACAGGAAACAGATCCCCCCATTACCCTTCCCACAGGTAAATGTGACATCATGTTTCTCTGTTAGTGGATGTATCTTGAACCCCAATGAGCTGGTTGCTGAGACACATATTATAGGACAGAGAGGCCTTGTAGATCTAGGAGGGGACAGGCAGGTGTATAGAACTACTAGAAATATAAGCTTGGAAACACAGAAGCAGGGGGGCTTATCCTAATTGAGCAGCAGGACTATGAGAAAAACACAAGTGGGTCCTGGAGGTGGAGACAGTCCTGGCATTTAGGAATGGCTAATGGAAGTTGGGTTGATGGAAGGAAAGGAGACTTAGGTCACATCACAGAAGCCTGAAATATGTGCTGAGGATCACAAAGCATCACCAAGGTATTAGAGGAGGAAAGGGACCCATTTTAGGAGGCTGTGACTATGGTCGTGCTTACGTGAAGATGTGAAGGACGGAAGGCAGAGAAACCGGGTTTGAGTTTGAAGCTGGGCTGGTAGATATAGGGGGGATTAAACAGAGATGAAAACTCATTATTCTGTGCACCTAGGAAACAGAAAGCCATCAGAAAACCACAGTCCATGAATAATTACTGCTAAATAAAGCAAATTTGGACCCAGTTGTGGAAGACATCAGAGAGCAAACGTGTGGTTCTACGGCTCTTTACCAATATGCACTTTCACATTGCATGGGGCACCCTGAGGGAAACTGGAAACCCTTGGAATCACAAACCTCATATGGGCTTCCTGAGCATCCCTGGGGCCTGAGAGACATCATGAGTGACAGAGAAAATGGAACAGAATGGGGAGAACATGAAGAGACAACATGAAAGAAGAACATGAAGAGACAAGCTACTTTGCTACTGTAATGGTAGGGAGTAGGAGTCGGGATGGATGGTAGTCAGCCCTCCAAGTACCAGCCTTAATCAGTGACAGGACCAGGGGCATTCCAAGCTTAACTATAAGCCAGAGCACATACAGAGCATTATGCCCAGAGCAATTGAACATACCTCTCCCCGTTACGCTCCCCCTGGGTTCATCTCCCCAGTCCCTGTGTCCCTCTTCCGGTTATCCTTCATCAAATAACTGTCTCAGAAAGAATGGCCACCATGCAAAGACTCCACATAATTGGAAAAGATCCACATGGAACCTCCACAGAGGCATTGGGAGATAAATAATAAATAATTGATAAAGAACACATGGGAGAAGAAATATACCACAAAGCAGAAGAAAATATGAACAAATTTCAACATGGAATAAAAATTTCAGAAAACATTTCTTCTTTGAAAGAAGAGATCAGATTATACGTAGGACTCAAAAGAAATAAGAGAGAAAAAGATAAGAAATAAATTGACTTGGCAGAAGCAGACCTAGTGAGATTTATATCCACAAATGCCTTTATTAGGGAAAAAAAAAAAGGAATGAGAACTAACGAGCTAAGCATACATCTTAAGACAATAGAAAAATAACACAAAACATACCCCAAATAGAAAGAATAAGAGAAACAAAAATATAAGAATGAAATGAATGAATGAATGAAAAGAAGGAAGAGACAGACAGAAATTTAGAAATGTAGAAAGAAAGAGAGAAAGAAAAAGAAAGAAGAGGAAAGAAAAAGAAAGGAAGAAAAGAAAGAGGAGGGAAGGGAGGAAGGGAAGAAGAGAGGGAGGAAGGAAGGAAGATTTTCCTTTACAGGATGAGAAATGTTTAAGAGAGAAGGTACGAAATAGCAGTAGGAATAAAAAGGAAGACACAACTACAGATACTTCAGACATAAAAGAAAACATAATGATGTTTTGAACAAATTTATGTTAATAACTTTGAAAATCTGGAAACAGAGTTAAGCTCCTAGAAAAATGTGACTTACCAAAATCGTCTCTAGGAAAAAAGAAATACTTTCTAGATTTTCATTTTGAAATGAATCACACTGTATATTTCTTCCTGCCACAAGTACATTTCCACTGTATCATTTTAATGGCTACCTTGTATTAAATAACTGTGTTTGATAATGACATTGTTACATTTTAAAAAAAGATGTTTATTTGTTTTAGAGAGAGAGAGAGAGAGAATAAAAGCAGGGGACAGGGCAGAGGGAGAGGGGGGTGGAAAGGTTCTCCAACAGACTCCACGTGGAGCTTGGAGCATGACAAAGGGCTCAGCACAGGAC
Organism: Taxidea taxus jeffersonii; assembly: GCA_003697995.1. NCBI lineage: Eukaryota > Metazoa > Chordata > Mammalia > Carnivora > Mustelidae > Taxidea > Taxidea taxus. The sequence continues at coordinate 893 of RCUC01125221.1, read as the reverse complement.
TTCATCTCACTACCCTAAGCCGAAACCAAGTTGGTTGCTTAACCAACTGAGCCATCCAGGCATCCCTGAAGTTGTTAATTTTTTACTCTCCTGACCTAGTCACTCTCTAACCCAGCAATTAATACAAGATGCTAAATTTTTGCAAAGAGCTTGATCTTTCCTTAAAAGAAATTCCCTAGAGTAAGTGCTGGGTCAAAGTTTTCTATTTTAGAGCTGTTTTATGCCCCATATGTCAATAATCTTTTTAAGGCATAATGGGAAGGCATTTCTAGAAAAGAACAGAAACAATCTGAGGTACAACAAATACAAACTGTCTGGAGAATAGGAAGTAGTTCTTGAAGTAATACAGGTGCTATGATATTAGTACATGAAATTAGCACAGTAATATTTACCTAATAGTTACACTAATAGCAATGGTAAATATACAGTCATAGTAGTCAGTTTAACACTAATAATAGTAAAACGATCTTTTTGAAAAAAACTGATTTACTTGCCATGATATAAACTTAATTGATCTCTGTTCAGGTTTTAAAAAAATGGTGTAAAATCATTTCCCTAGTTTTCCAGAACAGGGCTCCTGGAGCTCTTGGAACTACATACATGCCCTGCTTCCTTGCTTTTCCCTTGCCTTATGCTGTCTGCCCGCCAACCCCTCCAGTTTCATCATCGGGAAAGACATTTATTAGGGTCTGTATAGACACACAGATCCCACTGATAAGGTTTCAGCCTTATCGTAGCCCAGATAACCACTCCACCTCCACTGGACCCTTCCAGAAAATGTAGACTTCTTCATTCACTCCTCCTCCAAGGAGTTCCATGCCCCTAGAACGCCCTCTCTGCCTGGTTTTTCCCTGTTCACTTTTCTTTTCTCTTTTCTTTTTCTTTTTTTTTTT
>RCUC01125220.1:0-22718 GCA_003697995.1 Taxidea taxus jeffersonii | reverse complement strand
GACTCTGTCGTCTATAGTATGTGTGGCCTTGCGAAGCTGCCTAACTTCTTGGGGTCTGTTTCTTCATTCATAGGTTGATAGGAAAATTAAATAAGGTACTATGTGTAAAGTACTTAGAATGGCAAATGGTAGGTACTATATAAATGCTCTTCACAGTAAAATAAGATCCTCTGATCTTGATCTAATGGAAGAAAATATAGAAAGTTACTCTCTTTGTATCTTACTTTTCATTTCTACTGGAGACTGAAAACAGTATATAGGATAAACTGCTCTAATAGCATTCAGTTTTGGTTATTGACTACAGAAGTATGACTGGAAAGCATTTCCTTATATATTCAGAAATAGAACTAAACATGAGCAGTATTCCAGTAAAAAATTACAGTCAGTCACCTGTTCATTTAGTCCTCTCTAATTAATTCTTGTTCTGGTTTCATCTTGGGTTATCAGTCTCATGAACTCATCCTCTTTCAGTATTTGTTCTAGAAATCCTTACTTATTCTAATAGTATTGCCTCAAAGTTGTTAGGTGATGCATCAGAGTCTTGTACCCAAAAGGACCTGCCAAAGTCCTTTTCCAAAGGGTTCTGAGATTTCTTTGTTAAAGATGAAGTAGGCTAGCCTGTAGCTGGTTGCAGGTATTTTCAGGGAAACATCAGAAAATTATCTGTAGGCAACAAAAGATTTAAATTGGCTGTATTTGACTTACTTTTAAAAGTGGGATATCTAATGAGAGTTTATTATGATAATAAGATAACTGTAATTTGGTTGTTTCGGTGGCATGCAAAACATAAAAGTCACTTAAAAATTTTTTTAATAAATACTTAGTCTAAAAATGTTAACTATATTTCCAAAGAAGAATGCATGTTACCTCTAATTTATAAAAATGGGCAAACACAGTCTTCCTTTTTTTTTAAAGGCTTTTTAAAAAAAAGATTTTATTTATTCATTTGACAGACAGAGATCACAAAGAGGCAGAGAGGCAGGCTGGGGTGGGGGGAAGCAGGCTCCCTGCCAAGCAGAGAGCCCCATGTGGGGCTCGACCCCAGGACCCTGGGATCATGACCCGAGCTAAAGGCAGAGGCTTAACCCACTAAGCCACCCAGGCACCCCTAAACAACTAATTATTCTTGAATAACCACTCTGAAGGGGGGGATAGCAGTACACATTTCAAGGCATGCCACCCTGTTTTTATTCACATTACTTGAAAGCTTTTTCTTGTAGTAAGCGGATATTAATTCCTGTGTTCTAGTAACATCCATTTATTAGTTTAAGTAATAAGCACTATTTTTAGGACCCTGGGATCATGACCTGAGCTGAAGGCAGAGGTTTTACCCCACTGAGCCACCCAGGTGCCCCAAACACAGTCTTTACAGATAAAAATATCTTCAGATATCACACAATAATCCTGACATAACATATTACATAATATATCAAGTAAAGAGATTCTCTAGGTCTGGAGTTAGTCCTAAACATCTTTATATTAATAAAATTGAATGGATAAGTGATGTGAATCCCTAGGTGAAAATCACTGTTTTGGAAGATTTAACTTAAAGAAGTAGAGTCGTGGCCAAGTTAATACTTTAAGTAATAACTGAAATTATGATGGATGACACTGTACTCTTATGTAATATCAGGCAAAGCAGCACCAAAACCCTGGTAAGTGGAAACCTATCATGGACAGCGAGGACATGACAGTTTTCTTGGATCTTCTCATACAGCATACAATTTCTGAAACACCACGTTTTCCAGATTTAATCTAGGGAAGGCTAAGCATCTCTTCTGATTTGCTAACTCAGCAATAGTAATCTATCAACTAAACCTATATATTTTTAGCACTTCTCTTTTTACAAGGTCAAAGAATAAGTCCTTTGTTGATTTTCCAGGGTCCCTCTTGGAAATCTCAAAGAAAGTTCTGTGGGCAAAAGATATCATTTAGGATTCAGTTTTGGGAAGGTAAAATATCAAAGGTTGTTAAGAGATTTGAATACTTAAAGGTTAGTAACCATGAAGTAATGCTTGGTTATCTATTTAATCAAAGCAACAATAAAGATTTTAAAGGCAAAAATTAGAGGCAACATGATTCTAAAGAAACCTCTTTTTAAGGAGAGATGTTTGTTTTCTTAAATAATCAAGGGCATAATAAAGTCACCATAAACAGTAGAAAGCTTTTTGATTAAGGTACAGAATCTTTGCTATCTGGGCAGACTTCAAGAGGGTAAACAATAATCTTTTATAACCTCTTATTGAGAGTAGACCAAGAATCCCAGAAAAAATTGCCATTTTTAAAAGGGAAAACCAAATTGTAGTTCTGTATTAATGTAATATCTGTTACTAAAGTTCTATATGAAATCCTAAAATAGGCCTGCCAAACCTTAGGCAGCTTTGACCATGACAAATAAAATTTTTTTCCAAAACTTTGTAGTTTTTCTTATCTATACACATTTCAAAGTGCAAAACTGAATTCATTCATTAACAGATTCAAGTATATTATTCAAGTATATTAGCCTCTCTGTAGCAAACTAAAATAAGCAGCAAAAGTATACAAACTTAAGTTATGTTTAATAAAGTATTTTAATATTCCATCTTACTTAGAAATAATCCAGTAGCTAATGACTGCCCATTAATTAACTAAATTCAGTATTAGTCCAAGGCTAAAAGTTACCTAAAGACACTGGAAATTGTCTTGAAGCTGACATAGTTACTGTTGAAATATAATTTGTCAGAATAATTTTCCAATTTGGATAAACAGATTTACATTTTTCATGATTTCAGACATTAAGTAGATGTTGCACTAGCTTATTTGATCAGTAAAGTATAGAAAGAACATAGAATTTAAAAATCTATGCATTTATTATACTTAATAATGGTATTAGAGAACATATAGCTCTTTTTAAAAACCAAAAAAGTCTTATTTGCTACAGATTTACCTACATTATGTGAACCTGAATTCATGAGATATTTTCTAGTTCCCATCAGAGTGCTTTCTTTTTTACATTGAAAGTATTAGAATTTTAATTTCCTTAATTTCTAGGAATTCAAGGACTATTCTGCCTGTAGAAGTGCTTGTTTATCTCCAAGTCTATCAGAATAGACCTACTTGGAGAGATTTTATCATCTAATTTGGTTATGCCATCTGGAGATAGGCAAATAGACAGTCACACAATAAGAAGTAAATGTGTTCCTGAATTACAGAGGTTTTGAATAGTTGGATAGCAAGCCTAGAACTTTGTAATGACAGCATTTGAACTGGAGTTGGAGTCCAGTGATAGTTTGTCACCATTCTTTCTACCCTACCCAGAAGGAGTTCTTACCAGTGAGTTCTAGGACAGTGGACTTAAGTCAGTGACTTCTGAATCTTTTGAGTACTAATATGGATTGCTTATGTTTTTTTTTTAATTGTAAAGATGATACTTGCTCATTGTAGAAAATTTTGAACGTAACATGTAATTTCATCACATGGAATTTTACAACCCAAAGATAGCTCTCACATTTGTTTTTTTTTAAACAATAATTTTTTTTTAAGATTTTATTTATTTATTTGGCAGACAGAGATCACAAGTAGGCAGAGAGGCAGGCAGAGAGAGAGAGAGGAGGAAGCAGGCTGTCCGCAGAGCAGAGAGCCCGATGTGGGGCTCAATCCCACGACCCTGGGATCATGACCCGAGCCAAAGGCAGTGGCTTTAACCTACTGAGCCACCCAGGCGCCCCTTTAAACAATAATTTTTAAGTAAATTTGGGATCATACAAGTGTGTATACTGTTTTGCATGTAGGTTTTTATCTTTAAAATAATGCTATGAGTATTTCTTCACATAACTAAACATTTATTTGAAACCATTTTTAAGTGATTGTATCATCATACTGTTGTGCCACAGTCTAGTGAGCCATTCTTCTACTACTGGATATTTAAATTATGTCCAACCCAAATAGTAGGGCAAATGGCAGCTCTTTCAAAGATCTTATGTATAGTGCCCTGTTTTAATTTAAAAATATCTCTGATGGCTCTAATTGAGATGGACTAAATAAAACCACTTTTTAAACCTTAAGACTATCTGATTTTACTTTATTGTATCCTGTTGAAATTTATTCCCAGAAACGAATCATGGGTTTTGAGAGAGTCAATGAATTGCAAACTTAGAAAAAATTGTAGTTACCTCCTATTGAAATTTCATTTATCTTTATTTTTTATTGAAACACTAATAAAGAAGATAATACAGGAAAATGTAGTATTGTGCCTCCTTTCTGGACTGTATCCACATATTTAAGCAGGTCAAAATTACTGTGTTCTCCTTCCTATAATATGAGATAATAAGGTTAGAGATTTTTCTAAAATTTTTGTTTTCCATTTATGAGTCTAGGGGCAAATGAAAGGTAATTTAGCACACAAAACTCAGGCCAAATAACTTTGGTTATTCTGAATAATGCCTGCTTTTTTATATTGATGATCATTTATTAAAGACTGACAGATGAGGCAGGCTTTAATGATCTCTAACTTAGACTTCTTCTGACTTTTGGCTTTGTGAAAAATTTAAAAATCACTCTAATTTACAAAGAAATTTCACACTTCCTTTCTTTCATCCCTTAAAGAATTTATGTGGTTTACGTTTGCGTGGCCTTTAGATTTTTAAAAAAGCTGCGATATAATATACACAGATGAAAAATAATACAGGCCACTAGTTATTTAGTTCCTTTAATTGCTTTCTACATCATCTCACTTAACTTTTACAGCAACCTTGTGAGGTTGATATCATCTCATTTTTATAAAGGTAAAAACTGAGGCATTAAAAGTTAAATTATTTAATCTAAGTCACATACGTAGGAAATGGTATAGCTAGAATTCAGGCCCACATTTAACTGATTTCTTGTACTTTTACCATGTCATATGTTCTCCAAATAGCTCGTATTTATTATTATTGTTATTATTTAAAAACTGATCTTGTTTGCTGGTATTTCCTCTCTGAGATTCTTGTTATTTGGACACATATGGAGAAGAGACATAGGGAAAAGAAAACACTGATGCTACCTGCTTTCCAGGGATATTACTGCTTCTGTGGTTGAATGGGGCACTACTTTATCCCATCATGAGTGTTCCTTATATTTTCTCAGTCTGGAGTCTGTGCTTTCCTCGATCTCAGTGCTTACTGGAGCATGCCCAAAATATGTGGTGTTTTGTTTTCTAGCCATGTTAGTTTTGTTCCTATGTTTAGTGTTATTTTGTTATTTTAGTGTTATTTATTAAATTTAAATCTTACCATACTGTTAGTGAAAATTGTTCATGTTGGACTTTTTTCTTTTTTTTTTTTTTTGGACTTATTTCTAAGATTTCTATTGACTACAGTATAGTTACAAGTTACAGAGATCAGCCATCAAGGCTCTCCACAGCCTGTCCCAGCCTGTCACTCTAATCTCATTGTCCTCTGCTCCTTCACTTGAATATTCTCTTCCTACCAAGGTTGTCCTGTGAACACATCAGGACCTCAGCTGACCTACAGTTTTTGCTTGTACTTAAAACCCAGCAATACATCTAAATCCCCGGCCAGTTGCCACCTTCTTTGTATAGGTTTTTGGTATGTATCCTCAGTTAGCTTTCTTTAAAAGCTTTATTTTGAAATTATAGAATTAACAGAAAATTGCAAAGATAGTTTAAAGAATCCTGTGCACAATTCACTCAGTTTCCCCCAGACACCATATCTTACATAAGTATAGTACAGTATCAAAGTCAGGAAACTGACATTGGTACAATGTATTTGTGTGTTGCTATTTATTTTATTTATTATGTTATGTTATTCATCATATAGTACATCATTAGTTTTTGATGTAGTGTTCCATGATTCACTGTGTATAACACCCCTAGATTAGATTCCTGTAACCATTATCCCAGTCAATATGTAGAATTATTCCATCACTGCAAAGATCTACTGCTATCAACAGTTTACCAAATGAAGTGTAGAAATCTTACCTTTGTTATGTATCTTTACCCTCTTCTGTTGATAATATAAATTTTAAAATTTTTCTCTGTGTATATTGAAATCTGTGTCACACAGTAAGTCTACATACTTTTGCTTTGATCATCAAATATAATTTAGAAGCCTCAGAAGGAGTAAGAAAGCCTACTGTACTTACTCATTTCTTTCCTCTTTTTATTATTTGTCCTTTCCGATGTTCCAAGATTCATTCATTTATCATTTCCTTTCTATTTAGAAAGCATCTTTTAGCCATTCTCTAGGGTAGGTCTGTTGCTGACAAATTCTCTTAGTGTTCCTTCATCCTGAATGTCTTGAGACATTCTAATGAAGATATCTAAGGCATGTCTTCATTTCTGCTTTAGTTCTGAAGGATAATTTTGCTGGATATAAAATTTGGGGCTGACCATTCTTTTCTTTCAGCACTTGAAAGATATTGTATAATTTCCTATAGTTTTCCATAGTTTTTGATGAAATATCTGCTGTTGTTTGAATTGTTCTTTTTCTGTAGGTGAGATACTATATTTCTCTGGCTGCTTTGAAGACTTTTTTCATTACCTTTAGTTTTCAGGAATTTAACTATGATGTGTCTTGGTATAGATTTCTTTGAGTTTATCTTGCTTGGGGTTGACTCAGCTTCTTGAATCTGACTTCTCATTGGGCCTTCTCTGATACTACCATGCTCTCCCTACTACTTTATGAGGGTTGAAATCCAGGATCCCCATATGACTTCCACTGACACCCATGGTGGGGGGTCTTGTTAACTGCCTGATGAGGGTGGAAATCTAGGCTTCCCACTCAGCCTTTTCTGATGGGGTAGTGGTGGGGTTTCTATTTTTTGCCTGTGGTGTTTGGCTCGAGTGGGATTGTTACTATCTAAAAGTTTGCTGTCCTGGTAGGTTGCCCCTCTCTAGTTCTTTGGCTAGAGAGAAGGAGCTTTTCTTTGACCTTGTCTGCTTTTGTTTTACCTGGTTGTTAGTCTTCTACCTACTCTGGGCTATGAGAAGCCAAAAAGACCAAAACAAACAAACAAACAAACAAACAAACACCCACCAGGGAACTCATCGCCTAATGTTCCTCAATTTCTGAGGTCCCTAACCAGTTTTCTACTTCTCTCCACCTCTCTGAGTCTTATGCCTGCTTTATGTAAAATTTCCAGGATTTTTAGTTCTACTTAGTTGGAGGAGTAGGGAGAAGTTTGGTCTACTTCATGTTTCGTTATTTAACTCTTTTACATTACTTACTGTTGGCAAAATACTTTTATGTGCATCATCTCACTTGATTCTCCTAAGAAACTTAATGTGGTGTAGCTGTTGTTATTATTTTATACATTTAATAGATTTAGAATTGGGATTGGAGGATTAAAAAGAAATTCAAGGGCATAGCCAGGATCAGAAATTAAGCATTTCTGAGTCTACATTTTCCCCCACTCTATTACTTTTACTTCCCAGTGACTTCAGCCTTTAGAGCATTTCTCCTTCATTTGATTGAGTATAGCATTTACTCTCTGATCTTTAATTTGATGATCTTCATATGATTTTTAATTGAGCCTTATTTCTTTTTTCTGTTTGCCTTGACTAATCTGTAGTGAGGTTTTAAATTATTTAAGTGAATGATTAGCCTCCTGTACCTCATTTCATCTTTGGCTTCTAACACACTGACTTGATCATAATCAGTATCTAAAAACTGCTTTTGGTGAATTACTTGTGTCTCCTTTTTATGTTACTGCTGTAGACTGGCTATATCTGTCTCAGTGAGTGTGTTACATTTCAACTCTTATATGGGAAATACTGGCAGGAAAGATGGAAGGACTAAAATGATGTTTTTGGTTGTTGGGCATTTGAATGGAAACGAGTTCTGGGCATGAGTAGCCTGCCTTTTTTCTTTTCTCTGTCTCTGTCTCCTCATCTTTGTCTCATTTCTCCCTTTCTCTCTGGTTGCCATGTTTTTTATTCCTCCTTTATAGTGCCTTTCTCATCTTTCTATTATCATCTTCATGATTTGCTAGTGGTTCAAGCTGTATTAAGAACTTTTTTTTTTTTAATATAGCACATATCCTTCCTCTCCCAAAGGACTTTATAGCCTGCTTTGATCCACTTGTAATAATGTCCAAGTTTTGTCCTTGGCCATTTTTTCTGTTTCTACTCTTAAGTTTTCTGGGTAAGGAAATATGAAAACACTCAGGACTCCATCTGCTATCCATTTCTCATTGACTCCCAAATACCTTCATCTGCTCTGAACTCTCCCTTGACTTCCACTTCACCCTGATGAAACTCAGGATGACATCTGACACTCAAAATATCCAAAATTAAACACATGTTCATTCATACTGTAAGCCTGAACAAAAACATCTCTTTTCTTTTTTTCTTGGTAGTTGTACTAACTAGGGTTACAAATTAGGGATCTAGGCATTCATTGCCCCTCCCCCTCTTTTGATGTTCATTTCATTGTTATAGCCATCGTCACCATTTTTACTCCTGTAGCTACCAACCCATTGCCAGTATTCATCCTCACTGAGTTCTCATGGCTCACCATTAAGGGACATACTCTAATTATCCCTATTTTACAAATGAAGGATATGAGACACTAAGAGGTTAAATTGCCCAAGATTATACAGCTAGAAAGTGGAAGAGCTTGGCAGGTTTTGGCAGTCTGGCTCTAGAGCCTCTGCTCTTACCAAATTTTAGTAATTGTATCTTGATATTTTTTGAGTCTTCCACCTTATAGTCATCTCTACTACTATTGCCCTAGGACAGACTCTCTTCATCTTGGGTGTCAGTTAACCAACCTTTCAGCTTTCCATTGTTTTTTTTCCTTTAAATTCATTCTCTACATCGTCATTGGGATGACAGCAGTCAAGAGCAACTCCCCTTCACAAAGAGCAGTAGTTCCCTCACTACCTGAAAGTAATGTCCAGGCTTCTTATCCCCACATCCAAGGGATGTCCGTTATCTGGTTCCTCTCTGCTCTTCTCCTGTCCCCTCTTGTGTTACCCTTTTCATTCTAGCAACTCTAACTTGGATGGCTTCTGAAGTCATTTATACCAGAAACTGGTTTGTGTGAACATTAGTTTTCTAATTCCTTCATGGGCTCCTTCTCTGTCTTCCACTTTTGGTGTCCCACCGTAGCCCAAGAATCTTCTCTTTCCATTTTCTTGCCTTTTCTCATCTTTTCTCCTGTGCTTGTTTTGGTCTTCTTTTTTTGGCTGAACAAACTGAAAAGATTAAATTCTGGGTCACCTCATCTGAGAAGCTTTCCCTGAATTTTTTTCTTTTCCTTTCCTCCCTTAGCGAGCTCACATGGTGCCCTGTCCATACCTCATCGCACTTAGTCTGCAGTGCAGTGATCTGTTGTTGATGGTCTTGCCTACCCAGTTGGGTCCTTTGAGGGTAGAAAGCATGTTACATTGATATTTGTGTAAAGCGTCAGTAAAGTGCCTGACACACAGTAGCTATTTAATAGATGTTTGTAGGGTTGAGCTATTTGTCACATTCATCTTTATATTTCTCATATTAACCAATGCATGTGTCATATACTTGTTGCTATCTAAATATGTGTTAAATGAATTCATTTGTTGGTATGAAGCTGTGCAGTGTTTTTCATTGCATAATGAAATGATACTAACAGAAGGATATGGCAAAGTTTATTGCTAAAATGGCCCATGTTTGAAATGTTTTATTTATTCATCTAAATATCTGGAATCAGTAATTACAAGGTAAGTAAAATGTTTTTTATAAAGTATTTCACTAGAAGCATGGTATGTTGGATGTGGTATTTCACGTCTCGCTTCTGCTTTGCTTAGTGATACAGGACAGTAAGACATATATAACTTTGAACTTGGGTTTTCTCACCTGGAAATGCTGGCAGTTAATGCTGATAGTCTCCATAGGCCAATGTACATAAATGTGATTGGAAATTACTAGACCATCCTCGGGACTTTAATAAATGTTTGCCTTTTGTCCTGATCCGATTCATTCTTGGTATATTCTCCCAAACTCTGTTTTTCCCAATGGTGACTGGCTCTTGTCACTGGGTTTGTCTAGTCTCTTGGGAATCATTTAGCCTAGACATTTTGGGTGATTCTTTCTATTTTCTAAATAATGATTCTATTTTCTAAATAAGCTAATTCTCGCCTCCACGTAGCCTTGTATCGATTTTTGGTTTTCGGTTTTCGGTTGGGTGTGTGTGCATGTGTGTGTGTATGCACATGTGTGTGTTCTCCCTCTGGTGTTGGTTGATGTCAGAACTTCTTATTCCTATAGTCTTAACAGTCCCCTTACTATGTCCTGCCAGATTGTGCTTTCTCATTCTTTAAATCTGGTTAAAAAAATGTGTCCTTTGTTGTTGTACCCCCTTTATTTTTGAATACTTGGAATGTAAAACCCTGAAAAAAAATTCTTTTACATTTGTTACACAACTGTAATCTAGTAGCATTCTAAGTGCTTTGCATAGACTGTTTAATCCCTGTCCCACCTTTAGGATTTCTATTGGATAAGATGAAAAAATGAGAGATTGAGCTTTGTGCTCACCAAATTTCTCAGTAAGAAGAAAAAAAATATGCTTAATTTTCCATTCTGTGCTTACTCTGGATTCCTTGAGAGTGACATTATCTAAAAATGAATTTTTGGTCATATAAGTTTTAACTTTTTGTCGACTGTCATTTCCATTTTTATTTATACTACAGTACATGCGAATCAGTATATAATGGTGATTATGGGTAGATTTTTTTTTAATTTATTTTTTTTAAAGATTTTTTATTTATTTAACTGATAGACAGAGATCACAAGTAGGCAGAGAGGCAGAAAGAGAGAGAGGAGGAAGCAGGCTGTCCGCAGAGCAGAGAGCCCGATGCAGGGCTTGATCCCATGACCCTGGGATCATGACCCGAGCCGAAGGCAGAGGCTTTAACCCACTGAGCCACCCAGGTGCCCCGATTATGGGTAGATTTTAAACAGCTTGTTCTAGCACTAGCATGTGAAGAAGGATGTCGTGGGTATACTCAGTTCTAGTTTTGCTCTAGATTTGTCTTATGACTTCAGTTGAAGTCATTTAAACTTCTTGAATGTATTTTCCCAACCATTACCTGAGACGGTTACCACCTAGAATAAAATGAAATTATGAGAACTGCTAGCAGAATTAGGAATTCTGGGAATATTTGCTAAATACTTTGTAAGGAGTTAGCTGACCTTCTAGATCTTTTAACGGTAGATTCTTGTTATAAATCTTTAGGCTCAGTCTTTACCCACATTTGACTTTGTGTTCTGTTTGCATTTTAATCTTCTTATTCTTTACCCTTAACCTGCTTTCCCTTTACCTTTTTCTTAGCCCCATTCTTCATCTTGTCATGATGACAGACACCAAAATGATTGCTTCTGCGATTTTATCCCCTTCCACAATTGTGAAAGTATAAAATACTCTAGGGGATAGAGAGAGGGAAGACATGGTGTCAATCTGTGTTTCACCTTTTATATTTTGAGAATACTTCAGCTGGCTTAAGTTGCCTATCTCTTTGTTGACCTTGGTCTTGCATGGAAATGATCAGTCTATAGACAGTTAAATATCAATTAATACAATATGGTTATTTTTGGGTCATACATTTTTGGTTTATCATAAATAGAAATAAAAGTTGAGAATGTATTTTTCTATATCCAATTTCAGTTGTGGATATCTGAAATAGTTTGTTACCCACATCTTTTGCTTTTGATGGTGCTCTTGGCCTGAGAACACCGTGACCATTGCAGTATTCTACTATTTTTTAAAGTTCCCAAGGGGTACATTACTGGGGACTTTCCTTATGTAAAACTTGAAAGTGTTATTGTTGTTGTTTTTAAAATTGCAACCATATTTTTTTTTTATTAAAATCAGTTGCAATTCCAGTGAACACTAAGGCAGAAATTTTTCCAAACATTTCCTGAGATGTTGTTTCTATTTTTAATTTTATGGAAACTTTTTTCTGATTGTAAAAGTAATACATGTTCATTCTAAAGAACTTAGAAAATGCTAAGAGGTACATTGAAGAGATATACATCATCAGTGATATGTCATCTAGGAAGAGGTATTACCTATTTGGATAGATTTTATTTTTTAAGTATATATCAGCCCATATATTCATTTATTAATAATATTGGCATCATTTATAAATGGATTATTGTATGTAGTTTAGTATTTATGTTTTTCATTTGTTATGAAATACTTAATGCAGTCAAATATATAATATATGCAAATTACAAAGCATAAAAATAAGATAAAAATCTTTGTACTGCTCTTCAGTTTAAGGTAGATAGTATCAACAACTTTGAAGCCCTCTGAGTTGCTCTACTTCATCATACCCCTACTTCCTCCTCCATCAGAGATAACCAATAATACTACATTTTGTTTACATCATTTACTTTTTTTTTTTTTTTTGTAGATATGTGGGTAACCAAAGGTAACATATTATTTAGTTTTCCTTGTTTTTGATCTTGATCAAAAAGGTAACATATTGGGGCACCTGGGTGGCTCAGTCGTTAAGCATCTGCCTTCGGCTCAGGTCATGATCCCAGGGTCCTGGGACGGAGCCCCGCATCTGGCTCCCTGCTCAGTGGAGAGCCTGCTTCTTCTACCTCTCCCTCTTCCTGCTTGTATACTCTCTCTGTCAAATAAATAAAATCTTAAAAAAAAAATTAAAAAGAGGTAACATATCTTGGGCTCGCATTTTACACCCAACACTTACGTTGCTACATTTCTTTGTAGCTTGTTTATTTTCATTGCTCTAGAAAAATAGTAGGATGTATTGCACTGTTCAGTTGAAGGTGAACATTGAAGAATGGCAAGTTTGATGAACTGAAAGTAGTATAGTATGATTTGGCATGTAAAATTATACATACATAATGGTTATATATATGCATGTTATATTGTACATACTATTACTTTTTGTTTTACTTATGCTGAAGCTGTGTTATATTAGGTGTTTGACTCATGAGATTATTTTTATCTTTAGTAATGCTTTTGCTTGATATTTTATGTTATATTAAAAATTATACTAACTTTTTGTTGTTGTTAGTACTATTTTCATGGTATAATATTAATTTTCACTTGTTTTGAAAATAAATTTTTGGGTATCTCTCTTGTAAATAGCATATGGCTAGACCTTTAAGCCAATCTAGTATGATCCCTTAACAGTGTTTATTAACAGGGGCATTCAGTCTGCATTTAATCTACTACTGATGGTGTTTGAATTTTTATCTATCACCTGAATTTGAGCTTTCTCTCTTTTGGCTCTTCTTTGTTTCTTTTTTTATCTTTTCTTGCCTGTTCTTGGATTGATTTTTAAAAATCATGCCAAACCTTATCTCTCAACCCCCCTTTCCTCTTTTGAACATTATATACACTTTCTGTTCTTGTGTGGTTAGCCTAGAAATACCTTAACCTGCTAAAGTCTGAAGTTAATCAAGACTTTTTTCTCCAGTTGGACAGGGACCTTAGAATACCTAAATTCCATTCATCTCCCATCTGATTTGTGATATTGTTGTTTTATGCTTAATTTTCTTTTTAATTCTAGACTTTATTGTTTCATAAATCACTGTTAGTTTATATTTGCCCACATTTAACTCTTTTTTTTTTTAAGAATTTATTTATTTATTTGTCAGAGAGGGTGAGCACAGGCAGAGTGGCAGGCAGAGGCAGAGAGAGAAGCAGGCTCCCTGCCGAGCAAGGAGCCCGATGTGGGACTTGATCCCAAGACGCTAGGATCGTGACCTGAGCCGAAGGCAGCTGCTTAACCAGCTGAGCCACCAAGGCGTCCCCACATTTAACTCTTTATTCCTTCTTTCTCTCAATCTTGGACTTACCGATGACTTCCCTTCTGCCTGAAGTATGTCCTTTACATTTTCCATTGATATAAGTTGTCTGCAGCAAACATTTTCAGTCTCTGCCTCCGCCCCCCCCCCCCCCGCCCCCGCCCCGCTGTTTGGCTTGACGTTTTTTTTTCACCCTTATTCTTAAAAGTAGGTAGATCATTCTGGGCTTGCAGTTATTTTTCTTTACTACATTACATATTATTTTACTGTCTTCGAGCTTCTCTTTTTGATGGTTTTAAGTCAGCTGTCAGCCTGGCTGCCATTTTTAATTTAACTTATCCCCCCCTTTTTCCCTTTGTGATTTTAAATATTCTCCATGTCTTTGGTTTTCAGCAGCTTCATTGTGATTATGTTTGTATGTATATTTTCTTAAAAAAATTATACTATCTGGGATTTGCTTTAAATCTTAAATCTGTGGATTGGTGTCTTTAAACAATTTTTTTTTAAGATTTCATTTATTTATTTGACAGAGAGATCACAAGTAGGCAGAGAGGCAGGCAGAGAGAGAGGAGGAAGCAGGCAGAGAGCCCGATGCGGGGCTTGATCCCAGGACCCTGGGATCATGACCTGAGCCGAAGGCAGAGGCTTTAACCCACTGAGCCACCCAGGCGCCCCTGGATTGGTGTCTTTAATCAATTGAGGAAAATTCCCAGCCATTCTGCCTTTAAATATTGTCCTTGCCTTAGTCTCTGCATTTTCTTTCTGAAAGTTTAATTAAATGCATGTTAGATTAATTTTACTCTAAACTGCTTGTTATTTCCTGCTGTGTATTTTTCATCATTTCTCTCTGGCTTCATTCTGTATAATTTCTTCTGACCTTTTTCCACTTAACTAATTCTTTTTTTTCTGCTCTGTTCCATCTATCAATAATATTCATGGAATTTTGAATTTCAGGCTTTTTTCTTTTTCTTGTTTCCCTTGTTTCCCCAAATCTGAAATCTCTCCCCTCTCCCTATCTCTCTCTCTCTCTCTGTTTCTGGGAGGTATTTTCAACAGTTTTATTTCTTCAAACAGTGTAAGAAGAGTTGCAATATCCGTGCCTATTAATTCTAAGACCAGAAGTCCTTAGGAGTGCTTTTCTGCTAGTTCACATTCATGGATCTTGATTTTCTTTTGTGCCTGGTTTTCTTTGACTTTGACCTGGCTATTGCCTTTGAGAAAATTTGTGTGTGAGTTTGTGCCCATGCACATGTGTGTGTTCTTGGGGCCTAGGATGAAAGTTCCTTTCTCCCAAAATGAATTTTGTTTATTTCTGTCAGGTACCTTGGAGAACTGCCAATAAGGAACTTTCTTAAACCAGACTCATGTGGTCCATCCAGGCTTGGGCTCCAAGACCTTGTGAGTCCTTGTCTATACCACAGTTTCTTCAGCATCTTGTTTTTTATTTTCCTTCCTCTCCCTCCCCTTCAAAAACAAATATTGTGTCCTGCTCTTTCCTGTGGCCACCTTCCTTGGACTCTGTTCTGGTCGGAGCCAGGAAGGATTTAGTTAGGATGTATCTTTACCTCTAGGATATAGTCCTTTGAAACTTCAGATTGGAGAAAATCTTTATAACATTCCTCATCTTGGATGGACTTGAGCCTTAACTTTTGTTTTTTTAAGTTTTTTTTTTTTTTAATTTTATTTATTGACACAGAGAGAGCACAAGTAGGCAGAGCGGCAGGCAGAGGAAGGGGGAGAAGCAGGCACCCTGCTCTGCGGGGGTGGATCCCAGGACCCTGGGATCATGACCTGAGCTGAAGGCAGCTGCTCAACCAACTGAGCCACCCAGGTATCCCTTGAGTCTTAACTTCTGCCCTCCTCACTCTTTCAGGTTTCCAAAATGAACCTGAGTTTGAAGTTTCTGGAATTGTAACTGGAAAATGCCCTCAGTTCACAATTAGCTTTGGTGCTCCAGTGTTCTTACTTCTATGGGCATAAATTTTCTCCTGGAATTTGTTGCGGTGGTTTTATAAGTAGCTTATTTAGCATGTCAGTGCTTTTTTTGACTTGATGTTTTTTAATTTTTAGTATTTTATCTAACATTTTTGCTTGTTTTAAGCAGAAATGTTGGTTTGAGTAAGCTAGCTCTCTATTAGACATAGAGTTGCTGTTATGATTTGTTGTTGTTAGTGCTAACTCAATTTCTTTGGAACAATATTTATTTACGGGTTCTGTAAGTCCTGAGAAAATTTGTAGTAGTTTTAGTCAGGTGCTTATGAGGTGGGGGGACACTGGTTACATGAATCTAATTTATTTATGTATTTAAAGATTTTATTTATTTATTTGACAGGCAGAGATCACAAGTAGGCAGAGAGTCAGGGAGAGAGATGAGGAAGCAGGCTCCCTGCTGAGCAGAGAGCCCGATGCGGGGCTCTATCCCAGGACCCCTGGGATCATGACCTGAGCCAAAGGCACAGGCTTTAATGCACTCAGCTACCCAGGTGCCTCCATGAATCTAACTTAAATTAAATTTTCAACTTGGTATTTTTTGAGCCCCAGACCCATATGCAAGGTGTTCAGTGGCTACAAATGCTTAGGAAAGTCACCTTCTGATTCCCTGCCCCCTGCCCTGCACCCCTCCCCATGAAGACTATCTGTGGAAGCAGGCTTTTATCTGTGCCATGTGATTTTGTGGATATGTATTTCTCTAGTTCAGTTTTTATTAAGTGTCTAGCCCTTTGTTGTTACTGCCTTTTTACCGCATCTCCACTTAAATTCCTTGTCCTGTGTGAGCCAGAGGCTTTATTTCTTATCCCCCTTGTGTATTCATTAAAAATGAAGTTGTAGGCCAGGGGTTGGCAAACTTTTTCTGTAAAGGGCCAGATAAAAAATATTTTAGACTTTGCCGGTCATACAGTCTCTGTTGTAACTACTTAGTTCTGCTGTTGTGATATGGAAGCAGTTGTAGACAATTCTTAAATGAATGAGCATGACTGAAAAACTTTACTGGCACTGCCATTTGAATTTCATGTAATTTCCACTTGTTAAAATTTTTCTTTTTTCTTTTCAACCATTTAAAAATTAAAAAAATGTTCTTAGCTTAGGACCGTAAGCTGGATTTGGCTTATTGACTGTAGTTTTTCCAGTCCATGTTTTAGGTTATTAAGATATCTTTCCTCCTTGCTGGTGTCATTCTTGGCCCTTTTAGAATTTTTCTCACTTTCATGCAAGCTTAAGAAAACTTAATACTAATTTTTATATAAAATCAAAAGAATATTTTTTGTTTTATCTAGCAATTTTTGGTGTTTTGCAATGTTAGGATTCAAGATATATACATATATATATCTCCAGATTCATATTTATTTTGTCATTTCATATTAAGTAATATATAACAAAACATGAAAGAAATGACAAAACACTTCCTATTTCAGATTTTACTATCCTTTCTGATCCATATTTTATATTCC
This sequence comes from Taxidea taxus jeffersonii, assembly GCA_003697995.1. NCBI lineage: Eukaryota > Metazoa > Chordata > Mammalia > Carnivora > Mustelidae > Taxidea > Taxidea taxus. The sequence goes on along the minus strand of RCUC01125220.1, from coordinate 5,531 downwards.
TTGTTTTTACATAACTATAAGAGTTTATGAACACTGTTTTGTTCTGTGTTCTCATTTAACATTCTTTGGAGTTTTATGTATACCCATAATCTTTGTATTTATTATTTAGCAAATATAGTAATCTTTTTTCATTCTTGTAATTCTAGGTTAATTTAGTTTTTCTTCAGCACTTTAAGCATGTCATTCCATTGCCTTCTGCTTCCGTTTTTCTGATAAGAGAGATCCATTGTATTCTAATTGTTCTTTTTTTTTTTTTTAAGATTTTATTTATTAGAGAGAGAGAGAGCGAGCACAGGCAGACAGAGAGGCAGGCAGAGGCAGAGGCAGAGGGAGAAGCAGGCTCCCTGCCGAGCAAGGAGCCCGATGTGGGACTCGATCCCAGGATCATGACCTGAGCCCAAGGCAGCCGTTTAACCAACTGAGCCACCCAGGCGTCCTCTAATTGTTCTTTACGTGAATGTAATACATGTAATTTTTCTAGCTGCTCTTAATGTATTTTTTTAATGCTGAGTTGTGCAGTGTACAGGTGAAGGTTTTGGGATGCATATATATCAGTTTTTAGCCTTCTTGGGGCATACTGAGCTTCTTGGTCTCTGGTTTGAAATCTTTCATTAATCTTTGGGGAAATTCTTATTCAGTATCTCTTTAAATACTCTCCTCCCCATATTTTGTCTCTTTTCCTCCTGAGAGTTCAGTTATACATCTGTCATATTGTTAAATATTGACTCATTGATCTCTGGTCTTTTTTTTTTTTTTCTTTCATATTTTATTTGATTTCATTAATGCTTTCCTCTGGTTTATTCAGTCTGCTTCTAAGAACATCCAATAAATCCCTCATTTCAGATATTGTAGTTTTCAGTACTGGAATGTCTATTTGATTATTTTTTGAGTTTTTGTTTCTCTGCTGATATGGTGTACACATCCTCTTACCTTTCTTCCAGTTTTTATAAATTCTTTACATATTTATAGTAGTTATTTAAAAATTTTTGTCTGCTAATTTGGACAAGTAGGTCATCTGTGGGTCTACTTCTATTGCTGTTAACTTCTCCTGATTACGAGTTACATTTCTTTACTTCTTTCCATGTCTCAATTTTTGATTCCTTTGCTCTTCCAGTAGGGCTTTGAGATCAGAGCACTTAAGGCTGCAGATTTCCCTGTGTTTTCCAATACCATTTCTGTCTTCCCACATGTTGCTTACTTGGTTATAGACCTGTGAGTGGAGGTAGACAATGAAGTGGTAATTGGAAAGTAGGAAAAACTAATTGTGTATATGGACATCTCTAGATTTCAACCCCCCATACCAGCCCAAGTGTCTGTATTAAAAATTTGACTGAATTTTATTTGTTCCAACAGTTAAAAAAAAAAAAATCTATGGTAGGATTATTCCTTTACTCACCTGTGACCCAGACTTGACAGCTGTACCCCATGAGAATAGTGGATGTCATTATCTGCTAATCTTGAGAAGGGCTTATTTCCTCTCTGTATCAGACAAATAAATAAAACTAAGATTTTATTAAATAAATAAATAAAACTAAGATTTTATTTATTTGTTTGAGAGGGAGAGAGAGAGAGAGAGAGCAAGTGTGAGTGCACAAGCAGGAGGAAGGAAAAACAGATTCCCCACAAAGCCTCATGTAGGACTCAATCCCAGGACTTCGGGATCGTGACCTGAGCCAAAGGCAGATGCTTAACTGACCGAGCCACCCAGATGCCTCTGTTCATTTAGACTTTTGTTCCGTCCATATCTGTTGTGTGTGTGTGTTTTTTTTTTTTTAAAGATTTTATTTATTTATTTGTCAGAGAGAGTGAGCACAGGCAGACAGAGTGGCAGGCAGAAGCAGAGAGAGAAGCAGGCTCCCTGCTGAGCAAGGAGCCCGATGTGGGGCTCGATCCCAGGACGCTGGGATCATGACCTGAGCCGAAGGCAGCTGCTTAACCAACTGAGCCACCCAGGCGTCCCTCTATTTTGTGTTTTTAAAGAAGAGAAATATATTTACTTTTTGGTATGTATTTTCATTGATATGGTGAGAGCAGTGACCTATTATGGTTTCCTACAGCATAATTAGAATTGAATCTCCTTTTTCTTCTTTGCATTTAGTTTTTAAAAGTTTCTTTCAGCTTTGACATTCATTGCTGAAACATTAGCATGAAGGGAAAGTACATTGAAATATCATGGCTACTGTATGTGTGTTTATGTGTATGTGTGCATGCAATAAAAGAAATTATAAAGAATCTTTGGTTCAGTACTGCTTGTGTGCCTATGTGACTATTTTGGGGAGGAGGAGGGAAAAGGCTGGATATAGGAAGATTAGGTTACTGATGACCATTAAAACTAAGGCATACAAGGTCTTTCAGCTAATAAATTACTTAGTGATTTCCAAGATCAGTGATTTTTGACTCCTTACAAGAACGCTTTTTGGAATTTAATTATTTTTAGCATCTGGAAATCTTGCTAAACTTTGTTTGTTCCTTATTCTTTGCTTTTTATACCTGCATCCCTTTAATATCTTCTTTGTGATAGTACTGAGTACCTTATTTAGTTCTTAAGGGTTTTTAAAGTTCCTTAAAGCTTTAGGTCTTTATGTACTAATATTAATGTTCCAGTCTGAGATCCGTAAAGCTAAGAGTTCAGGAATAGAATTGTTAAAATCTTGTATATTGTATTCTGTTTTCATTTATTTAGCACTGTGCTTTGTGGTCTAAATAGCACTGTTTAGTTCATTTAAACTTATTTTTGAAGATGACCTTTCATATTTACTGAATTTATATGGCACTCTCATTCCTTCAAACAATATATTCCACGTTTTGACTCATTTCTGATAATTTCCCTAATGTCTTTTGTTTACTTTGAATTGGGCTCTTTTTCTTGCAATTTTGCCACACTTTTATACTAACTCTTCAAAATTTTAGTTCTAAGCTTCTGGCCACCCACTACTTGCTGAAGTTCTATCTGGTGTCTTTGAAACTTTTATCAATGTTAGGTGTGACCTGTTAGCTAGTAGGTTAGCTGTCTTATAGTATTGTACCCTTATTTTCTTAGGTTGTCACATTGAATGCTATAAAATATTCAGGTTCTCATGTGTTAGCTCTTTGTGTTTTAAACACATATATCCCTCTTTTCTTTACAATGGGCATTTTCAACCTTATATTGATAAATAAAATTATAAGCTATTTAAAGTATACAACGTGATGATTTGATGTATGTATACTTTGTGAAGGGATTCCCTCATTGAGTTAATGACCATATCCATCACCTCACATATTTACCCTTTTGTTGTTGAGAACATTTAAATTCTATTTTTAAGCAAATTTCAGTTATACAATACAGTATTGTCAAATGTAATCACTATGTTATACATTAGATCCTCAAACTTTATTCTTCTTATAAATGAAAGTTTGTACCTTTTTTTTTTTTTTTAAGGCTATGTATTTATTTGAGATAGAGAGCATGCGCACTCATGTGAACTGGTGAGAGGGCAGAGGAAGAGGGAGAAGCAGGCTCCCCGCTGAGCAGGAAGCCCGACCTGGGGCTCAATCCCAGGACCTTGGGACCATGACCTGAACCGAAGGCAGACCTGTAACTGACTAAGCCACCAGGTGCCCCAAATTTGTCCTTTTTAACAACCTCTCCCAATTTGCCTCATCCCCTGCCCTCCAGCCCCTGACAACTACTTTTCTACTCTCCGTTTCTGTGAGTTTGACTTTCTTTGTTTTTAGATTATGTATATACACACATAAGCGATACTAACACATGGACATTCGATTGACTCTGTGTTCCCCGGAATCTTTGAAAAGATATTTATATAAATTTTTTTCTAAACTTAGAAGAATTTATCATATTTTTAACTTATCATGTTTTTTAATCAGTTTTTAATTGTCCACTTATTGTGTAAAGCTCTTTAAAATGGAGGACTGATTTTTCCTATTTATAGATCAAGGAGTGTCTGATTATCTGGACTATAGAATGGAGCGTACATATTTCCAAACATTTACCTAAAGACTTGGATTGAGCATTATGTGGTATTTGTAAAAATATTATTTCTTGAGAAAGAGAGAGAATTTCTAAAACTTAGATGATTTTAAGAAATTAAGTAGGTATAGTTTTTATCTTCCGTAAGCTATGTTATACAAGATTATCATAATTATTTGGGGAAAGAACTTGAGATTTAGAGTTAGTTTAGTGCAAATCTAACTATCTTTGGGAAATGGATTTTTTTTTGGTATTACAATGTGTGCTCACTCTTTTTCCTTATTGCTGTTCTAAGAATGGCAATATTTTTAAAATGCCATGAGAAAATGATTTCACTTAAATAAATTTCTTGTTTGTTGTGTTATATGCTTTAGCCATGAGGGTGGTTTTGTTAAGTTTGACATTTAGAATATTGGTTAGAGTGAATCTTGATAGCATTAGGTTAGAAAGAATGTAAGTGGAGTGTTTTTATATTTCTGGGAGGTGATTATCTTCTAAAACTTTACGATTAAGTAATCCCCATTAATATCTGGTTTCTTATAGAAAGGGGATCGATAGACGTTTTCACTAATATGGGACAGATTTTTAATGTCTACTCCATAGGCCTGTCCAGTAGTGTGTGTGTGTGTGTTTGTGCTTATTTATTTATGGCATATATATATAGTGGTAGATGTGTGTGTATATATATATATATATATATATATATATATAGTGCTTATTTATTTATGGCATATATATATAGTGGTAGATGTATAAATCATTTTACCTTTATAAGATTGAATTTAAGCAAGCTTGGTAAATGATGTAATCGGACTTATGTAATATTTCGTTTAAAGGGTTGAAAGCATGTGGAATATTTACTTGAAATTTATTTAGGTTGAAAATGAGAGCAGTTATTATTGGCCTGTCTAGAAAATAGTCTTATTAATGCCTAATAACTGAACCTGTTGCAGAAATCTATATTTAGTTCCCTTTCTGATTCATTCCACTGATGGCCTGTAGAGGGCATTACATGTCTGGTAAATACAGCTTTGTATTTTCCATTTTCATCTCAAGACCTTGTATAAGGGGAATAGGTTCTGAGTTATTAATTACATATTCTATGATATGTCATAAATATCAGGATTATTATCTTTACTGATATTGGGTTGAGGTAAAAGATAGTTACACAACTATAAAACTAATTCAATTACAGTGCATTTTTTGTTACAATCATATTTTTTTTGACTGTGGTTTTCATCTTTTCTGAGGACTAAATGAAGGAACTAGGCTTAAAGGGATTTTGAGGACATATAAATAAAGCTTCCTAAGAGTTGTTTGACTGGAACAGATGAGTTTATGAATCAGGCTTTAACGTATGTGTGCTAGTCTGATCTCGCGAAATGCCATGGAAGTGGGCCTTTGCCATTGAACAACAACAACTAAAAGAATAAAGATTTCTTCTTAATTGCAGGCATTTCATGAACTTAAAATGCAAAGAAAGCATTTTCTTCACAAGTTAATGTGATATGGTGAGAACTGTAGTAAAAACTTACAAAATGCTCTTCCTCGGGGCTGAGAG
>RCUC01125219.1:0-48770 GCA_003697995.1 Taxidea taxus jeffersonii | reverse complement strand
AAAAAAAAAAAAAAGATCATTTTGCAAAGGGAAATGCTTCCATCTCAGGAAATAGCAAATTGTTCTACTTAGAAGGGAAGGATTCTAAAAGACTAAATTGTGGTTGCCACCTTAAAGTAGGATTTAGAATTTAATACAATAATTTTTGGCAAGAGTTTGGCTGGTTTCTTTCCTGCCCCCAGCTGTTATTGGCTGCACCTGCTTTATTCTTAACGGCCTTTTCAAAGCAGAGCCCTTTTCTGGGTTTTGCAACACTTGGAAGGCGGGGGTCCTGTTCTTTCAGCTTCTTGAACAGAGCTGGAATTTGTGGTCTGGTACCAGGAAATGTGCTTTCTGTATTTTTTCCTTTCTGAGAAGTATAACAATGAACTGCAAGTTGACATTAAAGTCTTAGTTGATTTTTTTTTTTTTAAAGATTTTATTTATTTATTTGATAGACAGAAATCACAAGTAGGCAGGGAGGCAGAGAGAGAGGAGGAAGCAGGCTGTCCGCAGAGCAGAGAGCCCGATGCGGGGCTCGATCCCACGACCCTGGGATCATGACCTGAGCCGAAGGCAGCGGCTTTAACCCACTGAGCCACCCAGGTGCCCCCTTAGTTGATTTTTAATACTCCATGAGCACTTCCTGAAGAAGCACTATAGCTTTGTAGAGAATTACTGGGGACTCATTGTTCCCTAAATGCCATACTTTTTGCACAAGGCCCTTTGACTAAAGGTCCACATTTTTAGGGGGTTGGGATGATTGGGGAATAGCCAGTTTTCAACTGATAAGGATTGGAGACCCTTTGGGAAATTTCTGCTTATGGAATGAGAATTGCCTTGAAATGACTTCTGTTGCCCTAAATAAGGTTTTAAGTCCTGGTGGTAACCCCATGGATCCATGAGTCATTTGAACCTTCCCTTTCCAAATGACCTCCACATTAGCATACTTTGTATCACAAGTCAGGCTTGGGCCCTGTCACCTACGTCCCCCTTGGAGCTCTAGTAAAGTATAGGTCACTTGGCAAGACTGACCTGCCTGGGATTTGTCACCAGTCCAGCCTTTGGGCTCGGGACTATATTGTTCTCCCCCGTTACACACGCAGATCCTGTCTTTTCAGCTAATCAAATCCTTTTCTGTCCTGAAGACTCTTAGTAGGAGTCTCATTTCCACATCAGAAGAGAATTGTACGCTCTTCTTAGGTACTTTTTCTTACTATTGATGTAGGAAAGATGTTAGGGTTTGGGACCAACTGCCAAAAAAGAAATCTTGAGATACATTTGGTATTAAAAACGCGGGAACAGGACCCATGGGCAAAAAGAGCTGCACTGGGGTCGTGAGGAGTGGCCCATTATATAACTTTCAAGTTGGAAGGGGGTTAGGGATAGTCTCTAAAGAATTTTGGAAACAAGGTTTCCAGGGACCGTGAGGTCATTTATTACTGTCTAATAAAACCTTAGGGGGCGCCTGGGTGGCTCAGTGTGTTAAGCCTCTGCCTTCAGCTCAGGTCATGATCTCAGGGTCCTGGGATCGAGCCCCGCATCGGGCTCTCTGCTCGGCGGGGAGCCTGCTTCCTCCTCTCTCCCTGCCTGCCTCTCTGCCTACTTGTGATGTCTGTCTGTTAAATAAATAAAAAAATCTTAAAAAAAAAAAAAAAAAAAAAAACCTTAGTCCATGGGACCCTTCAGTTGTATATCAGTGGGCCATATGCTTGGGGGGTGACTGCCAACATGCATCTTGGGGGGTAGAGATAAAAGAAGTTTCCAAAGAATTTTTTATATGCTAAAGTAGACTTACAGGATCCTGGGGGTAGGACTAAGATTGCTTCTTGCCCTTAGCAGCTGAGTTCCTTGGGGAACATCACTCTGGGTGTTTCAAGGACTTGTCAATGGGCTGTAAGTAGTAAAGAAATGTAATTTTTCTTTTGTCTTTGTTTCCCACATCACTGTGGTTGGACACCTTGCTCTTCTCCATCTTCTTCTCCCCTTCCCCTTGGGAGAAGGCAGGGGAAGTCTGGCTGGAACTAGACTTCTGTTGAGTCTCAGCCAAAGCAGCTGGTGGGAGAGTCAGGCTCTACTCATTCGTTTTCTTTCATTCCATCTGTTTGGATTCAGGGCATTGCTTCTTTCCCTTTCACTTCTTTCCCCAACTAGGGACAGGAGATGCTCCTTTGCTTTCGGTCCTCAATCCATAAACACATCTCCATGGGGTCAAGCTCCATGGTAGATGGTCCTTCTTTTTGCAGTGACTGGGACGACAGCATTCAAAACCCTTCAAATGTACTCCTATCTCTTCAGGCAGTCCTGAGAGTGTGAGAATTATTTTAACTGGATTCACAACAGTCCTAGAAAGCCCACTTAAGCCCTAACAGATGTGATGTGTTCCAAACTAGCTTTTATCAGAGAGTCCGACCCTGGAGTTTGTATGAGGCTTTCACATATTCAGAAAAAAATGATACATGTTTCCTGTATAGCTAAGAGATATTTGGGTTGTGTACTCTGTTGGCCAGATGCTTAATGTCCTCTTTGGCTTGATCCCTCTTTGGGATATAATCGCTCCACTAGGATATTTTCCCTACTTCCATCCCAAAAGTTGGTACATACCCTTTACCATAAAGGGCCCATGCTTCTTTCTTTATTGATAAAATATACCATGTCCTGACCACAGGAAGTTTACAATCATGCTCATAGCTTATGATTAGTTCAGAGCCAAATTGAAGCCACAAGGTAGCAGTGATTCTAAGTGCCTGTGGTTAAGCCATTTCAGCCTACTTCCTTAAAACCTCACCTCTATCCCTGGTTATAGTTCAAAGTAAAGTGGAGCAAAATTTGGTCCTAGCATTGGAACACAGAAGTCCCAAGTAGTGGCCCTAAGAACTGCAACAACAATCTTAATCATTCACTCCCATAAATACCATCTGTTTTATAGCTACATTCCTGATTAGCCAATGAAATTTAAAAGGAATGTTACTAAAAGTCGTTTTTCATCCTTAATGCCTCTCTTCAGATGTTCTGATGGCCCTGAGATGAGCCTTGCCAAAATGCAGTGGGGACCTTGTCGTCAAAGTCCCTAAGGAAGTCAAACCACCATCCTGGTCTAAGCTCCCAGGAAGACCCGCTTTCGAGGACAGGACTGGATCTCTGTACACACAAGAACATTTCCTCTCACTTAGTCTTAGCTTCGAGAAAAACTTATACTGATTCCAAAACTTGTCCTCTTCTCTCTAAACAAGTCGGGTCCATCCCTTAAATTATGAAGCAAAGCTATAATTAATACTCAAGCACTAAAGCTTGGGGGGGTTGAGCCAGTTTGTCACCAAAAGCCCAAGGACTCCAGTGGCAGAAGGCCCTCCAAAGCGCAGGGGTCCCCGTGTGGTTCTTTGCCCTGCAAATACTCCTTCCTCTGTCTAGATGTAAGTTTTCCCGCCAAAATGCCTGTGTTGGTATTTAGTGCCTAGAGGGCCAATCACCCACCAACACTACCAATGAACACAGGCAAAAAGCAGTCAAAGACACCTTGCAGTGGAGTCAGTCTTGCTGGCTTGGCAGCCCCTGAGAAACATTAGATGGGGGAGCTAAGGCTTAAGTGAAGGTCCGGTTTCCTCCTTTCTTCCCGATCTGGGCCTTGTTCCTTACCAGAAGGGAGAACTATTCCTACAGAGCACACATCTTCCCCAACTGCCTGTACAGGGAAGTATGACGTTAAGAATCCAGTGACCAGAACAGGCAGAGCTCGCTGAAAGCCAGGCTGGGAGGTTTTCAGGGTTTCAATGCCCTGCCTCCTCCCAACCCTAGTCAGCTTGTTAATTATGTGTCAGTTTATCTGCTCTCGCACCAGACAGATCTGCTTTTATTCCAATGGCGAAGAGTGAGTAAAGGTGCAGAGAGAAGATCCAGAAGTGTCCACCCTGGTTCTGCTCCTTCATCTCCACAGAAATGTCAAAGGGGAAGCAAATGCTCCCCCAACAGCTTCCAACTGTGATGAGAACATGGCTCTCGTTTGGAAGGAAAGCATGCTTCCTGGTGGATATGAGATATATTAGACAAATAGTTCTAAAACTTCAAAAGCTTGGTTGTAGCTTGAATTTACTTTGCAAATCACCAATGGATTAACTTTTTTAGGTTTGTTACAAAACAGGATAGTGTTTCTCTTGCTTGGCTCCTGTAAGCCCAGAGGGCTAGAAATGGGAAATCTGGTTTATACAGAAACAATTTCAACTCTCAGGGTCAAAGTGCATGTTGATGAGTTAGAGTGTCTTTATTTATTGAATCTGCTTTCTCTGCCTCACATCAAACAGCGTCGTCCATACGCTTTGCTCACAAAGAAAACTGTGGGGTGTTGCACAAAACTGCTGAATCATCAGCCCCGCGCAGCTGAATGCACAGCCTTCAGGAGACAGCCTTTTTCTCAACAAAGATTTCCCACGACGTTTCTTACCATTTTCCACATGAGGCTTGCGTAGGTCCTGGGGATGTAATGAGAGATGTTCCCTTTTCCTTATCTTCCATGAACTTCAAAGTATTAAGCACATACAATATTTAGTCTTATAAATGCAACCTCATACATTTCCACAAAATTCTGGTTGATAAACACAATCAGAACTCTTTTTAATGAACATCCTGTCGGTCAACAGATCTGGTCACAATGTGGATCAGGTTGCAATGTCCCTGTGCATCTCTGTCGCTAGAACCCAGAAGTACCGACAGTGTTCTCCATACAAGTATGTCACGTCATATGGGTTTTTACCAGACTTACTCGAGGCCAAAAAAAAAGAAAAAGAAAATGCTGATTGGTCATACAAGCAAGGCTCAGGTACCTGGGAAGTCCAAGGGGGCATCTGACTTCAAGCAAATTTCAGATAATGTCTCCAAGGCCCTGCTTCTGCCTACACATCATCGCATGTGGAAAAGATAGCCAGTGGCAGCCTCGAGCCTACATTTGCAGCTCCTAATCCCAGCCAGCAGCCATCAATTACATTTTAAGGAGGTCTCTGTCCCAGGTCGACTCCTATGTTCATGTCAGAATCAGGCTCTGGAATACTATGATTGGTCTGATCCAAGTCGCGAGCCCACTCCTGAGACCAGGAAGGGCTGGGGCCTTTGGACCCCATTGAATGAGAAAGATGTAATTCCACAGAGAAAGGAATGATGGTACAGGATGGAGGGGAAAAGGGTGCTAAATGGCAAAAAAACGAAAAGTGTTTAGAGCAAGCAAGTCTTGATCTACTTCCATTTTGAAAAAGCGAGGTTCTTATGCTGTTAGGCAGTAGCGTGCTAGTAAATGTTTGAGACAGTGGAGGTCCGGAGAGAAAAAAGGCTGATTTGTATCATACACGAATTTGTATGGCATAAATACTCTGACAAGATCAATTTTAAACTTCCAAGCTCACAGGAGCACCCAGAGCCAGGAAGAGGTGTGCAGTACCATGTCACTGGGAAGGATTTCTACCAAGCGGCCGTGGAACATGTAAATTACCTCGAGACCATAGAGAATAGGAAACTGGGGTAAAACCATTAGGCAGTGACGAGGCTTGAGTGTTTACTGCATTTGGGTTTGATGTATTTAAGAGCAAGTTTATATCACATCATTTTTAATAACGGGTTTCGTAGCCTAGCTCATATTGCCCAGCTCTTCTGCTTTCAAATCCACACCCAACGGCCACTCCTTGCCTGGGGGCATTTACACTTTTACCTGTCTGGACCCAAAAGGCCCCCATCAAGAACTTGATTATCCAAGTTCTACTTTTGGTAGGACAAAAGGCTTCGCCCCTTTTTTCTCTTTTTTTAATACAAAGTATTAAGCTGTGTTCTGAGTTCACTTTCTTTGGCTACCCGTTTAGGTTTACTGAAAAAGGAGAGAAAATTTGTCCATAATATATCTACTTTTAGATTAACTTTAAAAAATCCATACAAAATTTATTCCTTCAGTAGATCAAACACAAACCACATCACATTAAATTAGCAATATACGGTTGTAGAGAAACAAAAAAAATAATAAAGTCACATCACCAAGAACTCAGCTAGGTATGCCAATTAAATAAAAATCAAAGCAACCTGGGGCAGAATGGCTCTTTAAAATTCAAAGAAAGATGAACAGAAGTTCAAAGACTTGTTGGCAAGCAACTGCTATTCTCCTTCCAGGGAGAAGGCCAGGAAGAGGTCAGAAAGATGTCATTTCACATTTGATCTACCTCTGAGATAGCTCGTTCTTCAAATTATTGCAGACAAGTGGACAGACTGGAAGGACTCAGGGAAAGAAAAGCCTGTGTTGTCAAGTGAGTTGTTTATAACTAACTTGTGTTGGGATGAAGGTTGTGCAGTGAAACCAAATCGAGAATGAGAGAGAACACTGTTCTAGAGAGAATTCTCATCCTTCTCTTGCATCTACACGAGTTGCAAATTACACCAAATTATTTTCGCAGGCACACAAGAAAGCGTGGAACTTATCCTTGTCAGTAACCAGTAATTTCCTTAGGGAGAAAATTCATAAATCACCATCTTACCTTGGGAGGCAAGTGCTATTATCTGGAAGACTTGTTCTTTAAAACAATGGAATGACACTAAAGACAACAGAAATATTTCTCTTTAGTTAATTTTCACTGTGGTCATTTTTGACTGTGATTATAGACCAATGTTTAATCCAATTTCCCTACCAGTTGTGGGTTTGACTTTCCCTAATGTTCTGTTTATAGCTGCTGAGTGTGTTGCTTGGAAAATGATGATGAAGTTACAAAGATAGCTTTGTGACTTCACCCAAGACAGGAGGAAACAAAAAGGTGGCTCATAAATTGGAAAATCATTTTGAAGTGCAGATGCCCTTTTAGAAAAGGGTAAAATGGCATCAAGCTGAAACAAGCCGCCCCCTTATCACATGGGGACAATTAGCTTGTTCAATGAATTTATCTGTTTCAGTCTGATGGATTACAAATACTCTTCACCTCTCTTCACTAGCTTAATATGTATAAAAAATTCCCATGCTTCCTTAGGTCTTTATTACGAGCTGTAAGAAATCAGTGGGAAATTAGGGTACTATGAAAACCTGACTGTTTCTAAGACCAAAAATTTATCCTTGTATATCCCAGTACATCCTTACTCAGAAGAATGTGTCTAGATGGAAGTTATGTTTTATTTCACAGTTCTGGGTTGTCTTAGTTATTCCACTAAAGTCTGCAAGTTTTGGAAAACACTGAGGTTGAGGAAAGGGTTTCTCCTTCCAACTAAAGGTAGGAACTTTTCTCCCTGATGGGCTTAGAATTCTGGGCATCAGTTGGGTGCAGCCCACAGAACAAGGAAAGAGAGGTGGGGTTGTGTGACGAAAGAGGACAGAGCTGTCACTTGGTAGAGGAACTTCATATTCTATGAATTCAAGGGCAAAGAAAAAGATCTGAAAGAAAGTAGGAAGTAGGGCCACATCAAGCCGTGTAAGAGAGTGCAAGGAGGTGACCCAAGATGGATCCCTGGATTCAGTTCTAGAATCTTGTTTTCTGTTCTCATAGGTCCTAGAGACCAGTAGGCAGGTGAACTTTTTTCTTTCTTTCTTCTCCTTTCTTGCTCAGATTAGCTTAAGGAGGCCAGTTGAAGGAGGGCTGTTATTGGGACCTCTAGATCTCCAGGTCATAGGAATCAGGCAATGAGCCCATGCATGTCAAGAGGCCATTTGTATAATAGGGTCTGATGCCATCTTAGGAAAGACTGGAAGAAGAGGCACGTGTTGAGGCTTTAGAATGATGCATTTAGATACTGCTAGATGCCATTAGTGAAGGTGCTGTGTGTTGCCACTATGGGATTGGCGGTTTGCCTATGGCCAGGCCAACTTCAGCCTTGATAACACAGCAAGAAGTAGGAAACAGAAGTGCGTACTTACCATTCAGCAAGACTTTTTTCATGAGTTTGTAGGTGAATCCTCGAGTACTGGCAACAAAAAGGGCTAGGCTTTTGTGATCTACTGAAGTCCTTTCTCCAGAGATGCTGAAGGTCACCTTTGGGTAGGCCTCTGAGGAATGAGGGACATCAGGAACCACTCCCACTCACTTCTGTCGATCGCCTAATAGGTTCAAAAGAACTTTCTGTGGGTCAGGCACTGTTCAAGTCACCAGAAATATAGAAGTAAACAAAATGGCAAAAATCTCTGCCCTCTGAAAGCTTCTAGCTGGCAGGGGAAGAGAGGCAATAAGCAAAATAAGTAAGTGTAGTGTAAAGATAAGCAATTAAAATCTTTTTGTTCAGGAATATGTGTACCTGTAGTAAAACCATAAAGTAGAGCAAGAGACTATTGAACAGAAAGTTGCTGGTTTCGTAGTCACCTGAAGTGAAAGTAACCACAGGCCTGTCTCGAGGTCACTCTCAAGCTTTCTCAGTCCGGAGAAGGGCTGGGGTTGGATTTTGATAATTGAAAAAGTCCTCCTAGTTAGAGAATTTGTGTGTAGGGAAATTGGGAATAGACTAATGTCTCAGCAATAGTCCAAAGGTCCAACTTCTGCCCTGGATGCCCGTGATGAAGCTGTGAGCCATCTTCCCACTGGGGTATTTGGGGCGTGGAGGAGGCCCATCCTGGATGCTTTTGTTTTTGCCACCTGTTCTCAGATCCCTTGCTTGCAGTCTGCATAGTGTTCTCTGAGATCCTTAGAACAGTTTCCCCACAGACCAGCAAGGTAAAGCTGACACTTTGGTCCTGTTACTTGCATCCTCTCCTTCTTAGGAAAATTCATCCATCTGCTATTGGCCTTCTTTTTAAATTGATGATTTATTAGCTCTTTTAATTTTTATTTTGTACTGGACCACAACTACTTAGAATTTGATTAATCCTTTCTGGTTCATGATACTCTTAACATTGCTCCACGAATGGCCTCTTTTGTTTAATTCTTTGTTGGCTGGTTTCCTTTAATAATGTCACCGGCAAGTAAGGCTACATTAAAAAGCTTCTGTGAAGCAAAAGAAATAATCAACAAACAAAATGGAAAGACAATCTACAAAATAGGAGAAAATATTGGCAAGCCACAGATCTGATAAGAGGTTACTATCCAAAATATATAAGGAACCCTTACAACTCAAGAGCAAATAAAGAAAACCAATAATCCAATTTAAAAATGAGAAAAGGTCCAAATTGACATTTTTCCAAAGAAGATATTCAGATGGCCAATAGGCATAGGAAAAGGTGCTCAATGTCACTGATCATCAGGGAGATACAAAGCAGAACCACAATGAGACACCACCTCGCACCTGTTAGAATGGCAGTTATCAAAATGAAAAGGGATGACAAGTGTTGGCGGGGATGTGAAGGAAGAGGAAACTTTGTGCATTTTTGGGCATGTAAATTAGTGCAGCTACTGTGGAGAAACCTCCATACTGGGAAACAGTATGGAGGTTTCTCAAAAAAATTAAAAAGAGAACTGCAGAGCTCCCATATGATCCAGCAGGTCCGCTTCTGGAAATTTATCTGAAGGAAACAAAACATTAGCTTGAAAATGTACCTGTACCCTCATGTTCATTGCAGCACTCTTTACAGTAGTGAAGGTGTGGAAACAACGTAAGTGTCCATCAGTGGATGAATGGATAAAGGACATGCGGTATGTATATGCAATGGAATATTATTCAGGCATGAGAAACAGGACCTTCCACCATTTGTGATAACACAGATGGACCTTGAGGGCATTGTGCTAAATGAAATAAGCCAGGCAGAGAAAGATAAATACTTTTTTTTTTTTAAAGATTTTATTTATTTATTTGACAGATAGAGATCACAAGTAGGCAGAGAGGCAGGCAGAGAGAGAGAGAGAGGAGGAAGCAGGCTCCCTGCTGAGCAGAGAACCCGATCCCCTGGGATCCCAGGACCCTGGAATCATGACCTGAGCCGAAAGCAGAGGCTTTAACCGACTGAGCCACCCAGGCGTCCCGATAAATACTGTTTGATCTCACTTATGTAGGGAGTTAAAAAAAGAAAACAAATTCATAGAAAGTGAGAACACATAGGTGGTTGCCATTGGCAGGGAGAAGAAGGTGGTCAAAAGGCAAACTTCCAGTTATAAAATAAATAAATCCTGGGAATATAACATACAGCATGGTGATTGTAGTTAACGATACTGTGTTTTGGGGGAGAAAGGAACCCTCGTGTACTGTTGGTGGGAAGGCACACTGGTGTACCCACTGTGGCAAGTGGTAAAGAGATTCCTCAGAAAGTTGAGTCTAGAACTACCTTATGATCCAGCAATGGCACCACTGGGTATTTACCCAAAGAATACAAAAATAAATTCAAAGGCATACATGTACCCCTAAGTTTATAGCAGCATTAGCTACAATAGCCAAGATGGACATCTGATATCCATTTGATAGGTCAAGTGTCCATTGAGTAAAGAAGACGTGGTGTGTGTGTGTGTGTGTGTGTGTGTGTGTGTGTGTGTGTGTGCACGCACACGCACACACAGTGGAATATTATTCAGCCATAAAAAGAACATAAAAGAGCCTGGGTGACTCAGTTGATTAAGCATCTGCCTTCTGCTCGGGTCATGATCCCCAGGTCTTGGGATTGAGCCCCACGTAGGGCTCTCTGCTCAGTGGAAGCCTGCTTCTCCCTCTTCTTGCCACTCCCCCTGTTTATACTCTGTCAAATAAGTAAATAAAATCTTAAAAAAAAAAAAGAATGACATCTTGCCATTTCCAATGGCATGGATGGAGCTAGAGAATGTAATGCTAAGTGAAATAAATCAGAGAAAATACCAATACTGTATGACTTTACCCATATGTGGAACTTAAGAAACAAAACAAGTGGGCAAAAGTAGGAAAAAAAGAGAAAGAGATAAATCAAGAAATAGACTCTTGGGGCGCCTGAGTGCCTCAGTGGGTTAAAGCCTCTGCCTTTGGCTCAGGTCATGATCTCAGGGTCCTGGGATCAAGTCCCGCATCGGGCTCTCTGCTCAGCAGGGAACCTGCTTCCCCCACTCTCTCTCTGCCTGCCTTTCTGCCTACTTGTGATCTCTGTCTGTCCAATAAATAAATAAAATCTTAAAAAAAAAAAAAAAAGAGGGACGCCTGGGTGGCTCAGTTGGTTAGGCGGCTGCCTTCGGCTGAGGTCATGATCCCGGCGTCCTGGGATCGAGTCCCGCATCGGGCTCCTTGCTCGGCGGGGAGCCTGCTTCTCCCTCTGCCTCTGCCTGTGCTTGCTTGCTCTCTCTCCCTCTCTCTCTGTCAAATAAATAAATAAATAATCTTTAAAAAAAAAAAAAAAGAAAGAAATAGACTCTTAACTACAGAGAACACACTAACGGTTACCAGAGGAGAGGTGGCCGTATGGGGGGCGGCTTGTGGGGAGGGGAAATAGGTGATGGGGGTGAAGGAGGGCACTTGTGATGAGCACCAGGTGTTGTGTGGAAGTGTTGAAACACTATTTGCACAGTTGAAACTAATATAACACTGTATGTAAACTAACTGGGATTAAAACAAAACTTAAAATTACTGTTAAGTAATTTTAATTACTGCTAAGAGAGTAAATCTTAAAAGTTCTCATCACAAGAAAAAAATTTGTAACTCTGTGCAGTGATAGACATTAACTAAACTTATTGTGGTCATCATTTCATAATATGTACATATCAAATCCCAATACTAGATGTTTATGTTTTCTAAAAAATATTCATGTTAAATCTGTAGAATGATCCTGGGAGTTATCCCTGTATTGCATTTGAGAGAGCCAAGGCTCTTTTGTCTCAGATCAAACAACCAGTTGATCTGAGAATAAATCCAAGAACTTTTAAACTCCAAAAGGCACTTCCCTCTGCTGTCCTACATCACACAAAGGTATAAATTCCTATGAGGGAAGGCTGAAGAATATCAGAGAATGTTATGAAGCAGTTTACTCCAATCCAATAAAAAGCTCATATCATTTAAAAATAAATTTGTATATATAGCGACTGGATTTTTTTCTTTGAACAGTGAAGATTTAATTATATAAATAAACCGCTGCTGATGGTGATGGTTTTGCTGCTGAAATTTTCTAAACATCTTTTCACATACAACACAAAATATAGATACATGTAGAGTATGGGAGAAGAACTAAATTAGTCATTTAAATGTCAATTCTGTGAATGTCATTTTAATCAAAGCATTTGAAATCTCCTTGTGATTCTTCACAGCATCTTACATAATTAGAAAGAGCTTTGAGCCATTACTATGGGGTTAGAAAAATTTCTAATTGACAGTATATAACTGAAATATTGTCCATAAAAATACCAGACTGTAAAATCATTGAGAAGTTCTGCCTTCTAGCAAGTTGGCTTCTATGAACAAATCACCACAGAGATTTTTATCTTTATCCCAAGCTTTATTTGATCTACTGGAAACCACAGGACTTTAAGTTAGGGCTGAAGACATCACGAGAATAGTTTTTTTCATGAGATGATTCTTCTCATCATTGCATCAAATTCTCACAAACAGTTCTTTGTCAGAGGTGTGGTGCTTGAGGCCACAAAGCTTTCAGGAGGAGCCCCAAAATGAAGCCAAGTGTGTTGGAATGGAAAACAAGGTTTCCTCTTTCAGTTTTGGCCAACCACATTTCATACAAGTGCCAGTGTTTCCACAAGAAGGTCTCCTTTACAGCAGAAAGCAGCTATCTCACATCACCACTGAGCATCTTGTTTTACAGAGAAACCAACCTGGGCTGGTGCCTTCTATGGGGTGGACGCCATGATATTTATCTTCCATAGGCTATCTCATTCATTCACTATGATTACTCCTCTCTTATACCCAGAACACTGAGGCTTAAAGCTATTAAGTGACTTATACAGCTAGTCATCGGAGAGGTCAAGATTAGAACTCATTTAAGACTCCCCGCCCCAATCTAGGCTGCTTTTATAACATTATGCTACCTCTCAGAGAAATACATTGGCTCATCAAGGAAGAATTTTATGGCCATGAGAATGACCTAATTCTTGTTATACAATGTAGTTCTAAAATGGGATTTTTAAGATGTGCCGAAGAATTTATTCTATTCAAAAATTAAAGATATTCCTATTTGTACAGTTTGATAACCCTGATAAAATATTCCTATTCCTCATTCTTTATTTGTTCAAGAAAAAACTTCTAGTTCTTTTTCCCATTTGGTTCTCATTGTCATTCTTCCCCAGGGGCAGAGGATGACCACGGGGAGGTTGCTAAGGGCACCACATCCAGTGACCCTCCCCCGAGTAGCTCACCCGATGTGATACAAGCACGTCCGAAGCTCAGGCCCTTGCCCTGCTGATCCCTCTGCCTGGAACAATTTTTCTCTGCCCATCTGCATAGCCAGCTCCTTCGCTTCCTTGATCTCACTCAAATATTGCCTCTTCCGTGAGGGCTACCTGGACCACCATATTCAAAGTCACCAACTATTCATTACCGCCCCCAAACCTCACTGTCCTCCACCATTTTCTTGTCCAGAGCACCTACTATTTTCTGGCATGTATAAATTACTTGTTATAATCTCTGCTTATTGTATTTCTCACCATGTAGGCTCTTTGTGTAGTTAGTTCATTGATGCATTGCTTGTGTCAGGGACACACATGATTAATGCACGAACAAATGAAGGAACGTGAGACTATACGTTTCTGTACTTTCTCTGTTTCTGTCCATCACTGCTTGCAAACCAATCAGTTATGTACTGAGTTCTATGGTTTTTGTAAACCATTCTAAAAACAGCAAGGCACAGGCAACACGCACAAACCGTTCTCTTCAGGCACTTCGCGCTCCTGACGAATGTTTTGCGTGGTCTACAAAATATCTCCAGCTTGCCAGCTTCTAATACCTCTTTCCTTTGCTCGGTACTAGAGTGAGATCAGAAACAATAAACAACTTTAACTTTTCCTGTTAAAAATGTTCAGCTCTGCCTTATATTTGGAGATGCCTGCATAGGCTAATGTCAGGGAAAGAAAAATGGGTCGAGAAAAGACTTGGGGAAATGATCATCCTAGTGCAGGCCCTCTTTTCAATCCTGAAGTTGTTTTGTTTTTCAAACTCACTCCCAAGGAAACGAGAATCATATCTTAAGGTTATCTAGACAGAAACTCAGAAACTCTATGGTCCTCTTCAATAGCTCATTCCTATCTTCACCTCTAATCTCTGATGACCATGTGCAAATCGTTCTGTTTTCTATCTAAAATCCTCATGTTGCATTTTAAATCTCCTGGACTTGTCATTTGTTCATAGACATCGAGGGTATTGTTGATGCTGACCCTCGTGTCGTGTACCTACACTTACAATTCTGACTAAAACAACAACCAACGCCACCAGAGTTGGCCTAATAACCCTGATGCTCCCGGCTGTATTGATTTTTCCCTTTTCTTTTCACATAGGTAAGACAGATGTTGCTATGGTTCCCTCTTCCATTTTCCAGATGACGAAACACAACTTTAGAGAGGTTAAATGATTCACCTAAAGTTACCTCAGCTATTGAATCAATGCACCATGATTCAAACTTTGTTGGCCTGACTCCCAAGTGCGATGCTTCTGTTGGCTACAGCAGAGATTTCCAGCTACCCACCCAAATCTGCTCCTCCCATTACAGACTCCCTGTGTTAGAAGTGCAAAGTGAGCCTGTGCCCAGCCGGGTAGAGGGAGGACATATGTCCCAGTCCTCCTTGCAGTCAGTTATGGCCAATGCTATTAGCGTGGTGGGGTGTGGGCCACTTCCTCTGTGTGGTTTCATGCTTTTTCCCCTTTCCAGAACAGTGGGATGGTGATGTCCAGAACAACTCTGGAATGCTTGAAGAATCACCAGCCTGAGTCCCTCATTATCTGCTTCGGACTATTACATGAGGAAACAAAAACAGAAATGAAAAAATAAATCATTCTTTAAGGAACTGAATCTTTGGGGTGTGTTTTGTTACTTCTGCTTAGCTTTCTCTACTTTTTTACAACCTAAATCGCCATTTTGCTTGAACATTTCCAGTGCTAGGGGGTTTAGTACTTTTCAAGGTAGTAAAGGCTTTTTTATGTTAGGTCAAAATATTTATTATTTCTTCTAATTTTTCCCCTTGGACTAATCAGAAATTCAGTATAGCTCAGAATAAGCCTATAAGTATTTGACCACAGCTCAAAGGCAACCACATCATCTTCTCTTTAGAACTTGAAGTTGTGTTTTGTAAACCCAGAATAATCACTAAAACTAGAAGCCATGTTTCTCCCCAAATGTGCTATATTGTGTAACATTTGGTATCACTTTTTTGTTCTGCTGCTGCTTTTAAGACTGGCTAGGCAGAGTGAAGCCGTGGAAGAAATTCTCTTCAGAGAATTTTGGTTTAGTCCTCGCTCCCATTTAACCTTGATGTCCAAACAGACTCAGAGAAATCTGATGAAATGGAAGTATTTGGGGGTCACAGGGTCTCATCTGACTTTATATTACAGGTTTCACCTTGAAGAGCAAGAAAGTGAGGAAGGCAGGGTGAGCACATGACCCAGGTGTTAATATAGAAAATGAAAGCTTTAGGAAGATCCGTGAGAAAAGAAACTGGTGGGGGGGGGTTGGAAAGGCAGCGAATGTCTGGAAAGCTTCCAAGAAGACATTAAATGCTTTTCCTTGTTCTGTGCCATCCTTGGTACCACTCAGAGTCCGTGACACTCAACAGGACCCTGTTTATAAGCAAGATCAATTTCCCCCTTTCAATTTGCCAAACACAACTTCCATCCAGGGCTTCCCTGTTTCTTCGTAGCTGGGATATACCCACCTACACATGTATGGCTAATTGTTCATTCTCTCCCAAATTTAAACACTTCTACTAAATACCTGTAATGTGACTAATACAGATGTGTCCCGTGACTAGCTTACTCAGCTCAGAGATGCTCTCCTGGCTTGATTTCTATCAAGAAAGGGTTGATCAAGTATAATGATGATTTGAGGTTCTTAAAACACACAGTATTAAAATAGAGACTTGGCTTTAGTCTCAAAACCTCAGGCAGGCAAGATCCACTAACAGCAGACATAATTTTTTATGTTGATATGGTGGTGATTTCAACCAGTAAAACTGCCCGGACTGTCAATGAGAATCACCTCTGTAAGATCCTTCATGGGAAAAGATGGTGAGGGAGCAGATGAGACAGCAAAGAGAGGGAGCCGGACCTGACCGACCTGCTGACCTCACCCAGCACCGTCAGCAGAATGTCTGAAGTTATAAACTGTGGACAGGATTTGTGACTCTGTTGGCTGAAAAAGGATGATTGTCTTGCTTAATTTCACCCATCTTCCAACCCCTTGGACTTGCTTTGTTCATCCTGCCTCAATTCAGTTCTGATTCTTGATTCTTCTGACTACGTAGATCCTTGTCTAGACGCTCCATAAAACACATTAACAGCAGAGAGCATCTAAGGTGTCTCTGTCCCTCAGAATTGTCTGGCTTAAGCCAAGAAAGCAATTCCCTCTAATGGTTTTTCCTGCTTTCATTAGCAATAGTAAAATGGCATTTTGTAACTAGAAAGCACACACGTGTGCACACGTGCACACATGCACATGCGTGAGCGCACACACACATACACACACAAATGTGAAAGAAAAGCTAGACCATGTTTCCCAACAAAAACCTGGGACTGGGGCGCCTGGGTGGCTCAGTGGGTTAAAGCCTCTGCCTTCAGCTTAGGTCATGATCCCAGGGTCCTGGGATCGAGCCCCGCATTGGGCACTCTGCTCAACAGGGAGCCTGCTTCCTCTTCTCTCTCTGCCTGCCTCTCTGCCTACTTGTGATCTCTATCAAATAAATAAATAAAATCTTTAAAAAAAAAAAACCTGGGGCTAAGCTACAGCCAGTTCTTTTTACTCAAAAGGTCAGTAATCAAAAGCAAAAGGTTATAACTGGCCTCTGCTGGATCTGAAGTCATTGTCAAAGAGGATATCGACTTCCTTCTGTGAGCCAAGGCTCACCCTGCCCTGTCTCTGTGAGGTCTAAAATGACCTCTTGGTCTTCATTAGGGCGGTAACAAGAGGTCAGAAGGCAGTAGAAGAATGCAGAAAGAGGACTGCTGAATTCGATCCTCTCTCAGAAAAGCACAGCTTGTCCCAGGGGTACTGGCCCTATCCTTGTAATGCACAGCTGCAGGTGCCGGAAAGCCTTCCCAGACGTGGGAAATCAGCCTCTTGGGGGATGCAACTCTCTCTCCTTTGCTCCTTTTACAGTCACTCAGGTAACAGACTGCAATTGATTTCTGCATCTTCCTTCACATTCTCTTCAACAACCAGTTCTTTCCCATTCTTAATGTCTATTTTTAGGCCTATGTAGAAAATTTCCTTTAGCTCGTGTTAAACCTATTCTTGCCGTCCAAATTTCCCCCCACTAGTATATATCTGTAGTAAATGCTTTGAAGACTTCCTACTGACTTCTCCTCTCTGTGCTCTCGGAGGAAATTTCCCATTTGCCTTTTGATGTCCAGTTTCTCCTTTCCTGAAAAAAAGGAAGCTACATAACTCTGATTAAAATGGGATGAACCTGAAATGATGGGTCTTGAGTTTGACTCTCGGGTCTATCTGTTATTATTTGAATAACCAATAAGCCATTTAACTTCTGAGAGGCTGCATTTTATAGTAAGAGATCTTAATGATGATACCCAACCTCTAGGCTCAGCTGGATGTGTCCAGGGAGAAAGCTGAGGTGGTAATTGGGGTCGGGTGGGGTAAGATGGTGTAGGGACAACCACATGGCCCACAAGAGGCACTCAATAAGTTTATTAAATATTAAGGGATGGAAAAGGAAACTGTGTCCCAGTGTCCATCCCTAGTTCTCCGTAAGATTCTGAGATATTCTTTCATGGAATCCTAGAGCAGAAGAGGACATCAGACTCATTGGGGAGAACACTATCATTTACAAGAAAGGACATGAGCTCCTGAGGGATGGACTGATTTGGCCATCAGGCAGTGCGTGTGGAGGCTGGTTCCCGAGACCGTGGCCGGCAGTCTTTGCCCCATGCTGCCTCTGTCCTAACCAGAGAGGCTTTTTTTTCTCTACCAGATTTATTTGTCCCCTATTCCAACTTAGTTTTTCACTGAACCTAGCACTTTGCTATCTCAGTTCTTTTAAGCTTCTGTGAATCTTTGAAGGAGCCAAACTTCTTCTTTCCAAAGTTTCTAAGAGGTATTTTTAAAAGAACCACATTAAAAAAGAAAGAAAGAGAGAGAGAGAGAAAGAAACAAAAGAAACACATCATCTCAGCTTTCCTCTTCTTGAGAATGTTCCCTCATGCTCCCAACAAGCACATACACAGCTTGATCGCGGTGGGTCATGTCTTTGTGGCAGGAGCTTGCGATCAGATGCTCATGGACCAGAATGGTTTGCCACCTGGTTTTGTAAACAAAGTTTTGTGGGTTTTTTTTAAGATTTTATTTATTTATTTGACACAGCGAGACAAGGAACACAGCAGAGGGAGTGGGAGAGGGAGAAGCAGGCTCCCCGCAGAGCAAGAAGCCCCATGTGGGGCTGGATCTCAGGACTCTAGGATCATGACCTAAGCTGCTGCAAGGCAGATGCTTAACTAGCTCAGCCACTTAGATACCCCAACAAAGTTTTATTAGAACATATTTTTGGGGGTGTGGGTGGTCTTTGACTGCTTTCTGGTGACAGTGGCAGAGTCTGGGAGTTCAAAAAAAGGACAGAGACCACATAGCCCACAAAGCCTAAAATAATTTACTCTCTGGCCCTTTACAGGAAAAGTTTGCCAGCCCACACACTTGGAACCCACTTCAGCTTTTGTCAAATTCCCTTTTCAAATGTCTTCCGAAAAAATAGTTTCCACAAAACCTGGGATTTATTTTCCCAGAACATTTTTAAAACATTTGATTATTTATTTTCACCTACATAAAAGGTATTGGTCTAAAATTTGAAAACTATGAGAAAGTGCAAAGAACAACCCTGTGATCAGCTGTAATCTTGGAGGCACAGGGAGCTGGGCTGCCTCCTCATTATTGCCTGTGGCTTTGGCTCACTGGACCTCGGAGGGCCAGACCTGGGCTTCGGAACTCCCTCAGTGTTGGGTGAGCCACGTAGTTTGAAGCTGAGTTGCAAGGGAGGGCATGGAGATAGAGAATTATTCTGCATAATATGGTGGGGGATTTTTTAAATTTAAGATTTAAATTTTTAAAATTTAAATTTTTTTTTAATTTTTAAGTTAAAAAAAGTCCCATCACATTAATTTTTTTTAAATTTAAAATTTAAAACTTAAAGTTTTTTAAGTTCTTAGGAAGAGGATGAAAAGGGGAAAAAAAAAACGGTAATACAGATGAATAAGAAAGTGGAGAGGCCAAGGGACTTTGAAGGAGACAGGCAAAGATAATTTAGCTTTAAAACTATATGAGCTGGGGCACCCGGGTGGCTCAGTCGGTTAAGTGGCTGCCTTCAGCTCAGGTCATGGTCACAGGATCCTAGGATGGAGCCCCACATCGGGCGGGCTCCCTGCTCATAGGAGAGCCTGTTTCTCCCTCTCCCTCCGTCTGCCACTCTGCCTACTTGTGCTATCTCTATCAAGTAAATAAATAAAATATTTTTAAAAAAATTGTACAAGTTGCTCTGATGCAAACTTCCCATCTTTTCCCCCAAACCTTTAGTAGAGTTGCCTTCCCATCCAAAGAATCCTGGGTGAGTGGTTTGTTTGGCACTTCTCTCCCTGGTGTAGACCAGGTTCCCTCCATTCAGGGTAATGACTTCACACACATAACAGTCTGGCTGGACCGCGTTCACCTCATACCCTTAGAAATGCAGATCACTTTTGGCAAAGCTATTGGACTTCCCATAATTGTGGAATCAGGATATTTGATTGGATCACAGGCATAGGGAAAGCCTGGCATCATATGTAGGATATTTTTTTTTTTTAAAGATTTATTTATTTATTTGACAGAGATCACAAGTAGGCAGAGAGGCAGAGAGAGAGAGAGGAGGAAGCAGGCTGTCCGCAGAGCAGAGAGCCCGATGCGGGGCTCGATCCCACGACTCTGGGATCATGACCCGAGCTGAAGGCAGCGGCTTTAACCTGCTGAGCCACCCAGGCGCCCCAGGATATTTTTAAAAATACATGCCCAGAGGAACCTGGGTGGCTCAGAGGGTTAAAGCCTCTGCCTTCGGCTCAGGTCATGATCTCAGGGTCCTGGGATCGAGCCCCACATCGGGCTCTCTGCTCAGCAGCGGGGAGCCTGCTTCCTCCTCTCTCTCTGCCTGCCTGCTTGTGATCTCTCTGTCAAATAAATAAATAAAATCTTAAAAAAAAAAAATACATGCCCGTCCCCAGAATATACATGTATGCGGGCATGCATGTGTTATACATGTGTGTGCATACATGTATACACATAGGTAACCTTGGTACATGTAGACTAGTTTCTTCACCCTTCCCCCAGGATAATGAAATGACTTAGCTGAAGTTCCAGCTGGTTATTTCTAGAAACCCATACAAGAAGATACAAGTTGTCTAGCTGTTTTCTCTAGGACAGGAAGTGGGAACAAATAGCCAGGAAAGAGTGAAGACAAGCTACAGTATCCACCGTCCGTACCCTAAAAGCCAGTAGTGGAAAGCCACCCTGGAAAAGACTTCTCTCCCCTGGAAATTCAGCATAACATTATCATCATCCCGTGTACCCCTCTTAGGGCTCCCATGCCCCCTTGTGCACAGTCTACCTGGGTGTCTCGGTGGTATCAATGTAGGCCACACCACATACTTCACAGGGACACGAGCCTCCATCTGAGGAACGTGGGTGGAGGACAATATTCTCTTTGATCACCGCAGAGTATTCCTTTTTCCCCCTCAGTGCCAACGCAGGCATGCACACAAGTCACAATGAACACAGTGCTAACAGATGATCCTTTCCACAGTGTTTGTTTCAATCTTAACACTTTGTTCAAATTTGATAAACATTTGCAGATGCTCCATGTTCCTGAAATATCCTGAGGAAAATCTTTCCTTTTGTTACTCTCAAAGGTGAAGACTGGACAGAAACATCACACGGTCAGACTGGTCTTGACTGAAAGAAGCCTGAAAGAGGAGCCCTTCACACGAATGATCTGAGGGATGTCTGCCCCAGTGCTCTCCACACAGGCTTGGGGAAAGCTCACTGTGCACCCTTTTGAGTTAAAGCTTGCTAGAGGCTTTCCAGCCTCTCAGGCAAGGGCGAAGTCCTTCTCCCAGGACAGGTGTGGTCTTCCGCTGGCCGCCCCCGCAGCAGCTGGCCCCAGGACTCAGGAACTGGAGAGAACCCACTGAAGGGCACCCTTTCAAGCCAGTGCCAGCTCCTGGCACTCTTCCCTCCCTCCCTGACAGCAGGGTCATCTCCTCTGCCACCAGGAGATTAACCACAGCTCAGCAGAGCACAGCGGCCCCCGCTTGGCACAGCCTATGTGTCTTCACTCATCCTGCCTCCTCTGTTCATCCTCTCTTCCTTTAGGAAGTAGCTAGCAAAGCAACCCAGCACATCATGCCTCCGCGCACCACACCCACCATTTTCTCTTGGTCCCAGCTATTAACAGCCGCCTCCCCCTGCACAGCCTGAGCTTTAGCCCCTGGGCGTTCTGTGGGTCCCAGGATGGGCTCTACCCTCCCCTGCCCCCATGCCTTCGTGCATGTTTTCTTTGTATGGAATGCCCACCCCCCTTGTCTGCGTGTAAAACTCTTACTCAACCCCTAAGGCTCTGCTCAAACACTATCTCTGCCCTCCCCGGGTGGAGTGAAAGACTGCTGCTTCTGGGTTTCCATTAGCACCTTGAACAAATTCATCGCAGCACTTAGAGTGTTGTAGGTTTTGTTGTTGTTGTTGTTGTTGTTGTTGCTGTCTCCTTCTCCGGATCTAGGCACCTAGTACAAGGACCATAATCATCTTTCTATCCCCCAGAACCTCCAGTAGTGCCTGGTGCCTCTTAAGTAAGTACTGGCTGAATCAATAAAATGTCATGGTTAATTACACTCCAGAGAGAAAGGCTCTATTATACCCCTAATGGTGATGATTAGCTCTAACTAAGATCTTCCCTTCAAAAGTGAAGTTAGAAAACAGCCACCCCAGAATGTTCTTGAAACTCCACATTCCTAGGTCTGATCATGCTGACTAATATCACCCTAGAATTTTCGAACAACATGCCTCAAACAGAATTCCAAAATATATCCCCCAATCCTGATCCTTCTGGTTGAATTCTTCCAGTTGCCATATTTTAAGAAGCTAGTGTTCTGGAGGAATTACTCCTGGCTCACTCTTCTTTTACATTCGTATCCAGCATCTTAGCAAATACTTTTGGCTCTTCCTTCAACATGGCATTGAACCTTGGTTCAAGCCACTGGGCTTGCCTCTCTGGGCAGCCATGGCCTCCTGACTCCTTGGCCTGCTTCTGCTCTTGCCAGCCTCTCCCCCTTGCCTAATGGTCTATTTTCAACACGGCAACGGGAGTGGCCCTTGAAAATTGTAGGTTGGATCATATCACTGCTCTGTGCAAAACTCTCCAGTGGCCACTTTTTCCCAGCTTTTCCCCAGCATATGAATAGTATCTGGCACATAACAGATAATAAATATTTGCTGAATGAATAAGTCCACGTTGAAGTCTTAGTATAAAAACCCAATGCCAAGAAATTGCAACTTATGATACAATTGTTACCTAATAAGGTATCTGCTATGAACTTACTACATTTTTGATATGATCATGTTTTCAGTGTGACCCAAATGTTCCAGAAATATCTGGGTACTGAAGATATTTTTCTTCTGTCTAGCAATAAATTGACTGTAGAATGACATTTGGTCCTGGCCAGTCACAGAGTTCTCAGGGAGTTGGTTTCTTCAGCTTTGAAAGGAGGGAATTGAATATAAAGATTTTCATAACCCCCCTGCAATTTGAAATGTCTATGACTTTCTTATGAACGTTCCTGTTCCCTTTCTCAAAACATGCATGGACTTGCCCTTCTTGAATAATCCTTCATTTGATCTGTTTTTTTAAATGTACTTATTTCACAGAGTTAACCTGCAGAGGCCCTAGGAGATTTCAGGCCCAGTGGGGGGGTTGGGGGAGGGTGCAGAGAGCAGCCCTAGGGGAGGCAGAACCAACTTCCCTGCCAAATGGGGCAGAAGAGAGTGAGCAAGTGCACAGCCGTGAGGACAGACCTCATCTACGCCAACCTGTGCCCTTTTTCTCTCTTGAGATCAGGGCCAGGGGGTTTAGGGAAGTGTCCTTGACTTTGGAGAGTAATGACAAGGACTGAATTTTCAAGTGCAGCTCATTCCCACTTGTTTGAGAGACTGGGTTTGTTCAAAAAGCTGTTTTAACATTGAGGTTGTCTGCAGTAATTTGCTCTGAGGTATATTTAGACTGAAAGCTAATACAGGATGAAGTCATTGGTGTGAACTCTAACAGGATTTTAAGTGGTGGGGTGGAAAGGTTGCTCACCCAGCCTTTGGGGAGAAAATTATGAAAACAAAACAACTAGGGAAACTATCTTTACAAATTTCACCTTTCAGTATTTTAAAATTAAATTGAAGTCACTTTTCAAAATATTTATAGTGTGGGTTTCAGATACAACTCCTTATAATCTGTAGTTATTGGTGTGTGACTTTTAAATTCATCACTTACGAATGGGAAAATTCCCTGCTTCTGGAATTCTAGACTTTACTAATTTCATCTCTAACTTACAAAGAGAAGATAGCACATGGCACACAAAAGCAAACCAGTTCAAATTTCCCAGCCTCCGCCCAGGCACTAACGTTCACCACAAATTGTTCAGAACAATTTTCCAACTCATTGGCAACATTCTCCAGTTTCTGCTGAATGATTTTGCAAATTGCTTCCGTCATCCCTGCTCCAAGTTTCCAAAAACAATGTGCTTTCCATGAGTAAACATTCGCTTCTTGCTTATGTTATGCCCAAATCCAAAGTGAATAAAACTCGAGTGTGTAATAAATAAAACTAGAGCTTGTAAAGACCAGAGCTAGATAGAATCACCTATAGAATTATGCCTTAATTTACTACGGTAATACATAATAATATATTGGTAAAAATTTAAGAATTACAGAAGCATATAGTGTCCATAGTAAAAGTTCTTCCTCTCCTCCTTCCTGCTGCCCCCTAGGGTCACACCTGGGATAACTAGACTCATCAGTTCAGTATCTTTGAGGAATTCTTCTCTATTCATAAACACCTCAACACAAACACACACAGTATACATAAGTATGAATTCCCTTCCTTCCTTTCTTTTGCTTTCCTTCCAATAATGTGATCTTACTCTAGTCATTATCTCGCCAATTCCTTTTTTCTTTTTTAAACCCAATTATTAGAGATACTTCTGGATGCACATTTACAAGTTTGCCCCCTTTTAAAAATTGCCTTGTGGTGTTCCAAAGCACAAAGATACTATAATTTATGTAACTATTCTCTTACTGCTGGCATTTAAGTGGTCACCAATAATCTTGCAGATGTGGAAAGAAGGGAGGGAGAAAGCAGGGATAAGGAAAAAGACCAAGAAGAACATCTATCTATGCCATTATGTCATCTAAGACCTAGATGTCACAGCACGGTTAGAATCGTGTTCAGTCAGGCCTTTGATAATTGAGAGCTGACCTCAGGCCATTACACCTCAGATATCATGCTGGCAGGTGCACTTGTTGGCTGAAGGTCAACTGCCTTGTGGGTGTTCAGAAACTATGTCCAAAAGAGGCCATGGTGCCTCCAAACTCATTGTCCCCAGAAGAACTTATAAATGACTCTACTTCTGAGCCTGCCTCCAGTTCCACTCAGAACCTTGGGGTCGTTCATTCCCTAGCTTCTCATCCTTGTCACTGACACAGCCCCAGACGCAAGCCACTCTGTTCACCCTGTCTTTGTGTTCTGCCTCTGATTTCGTCCTTCCATGACTGTCCTCCTATCCAGTCTGTCCCACGGCTCCACTTGTGCCCATACAAATTGGAATCAGAGTCCTCTTCACCTTCTGCTTCTTCACAAGCTGTTCCTTCTACTTTGTCTTTCCATCTTGACCTTTGGCTATGTGAAGAAAAAGCATTATTATTCTGTCATCCTCCCAGGGTCATGGGGAGGCTGCTATCCTTGTTCATCTTCACCATCTCTGGACTTGGGTCTGGGAATGGGATAAGGAAGAAGAGACTGGAAGTCAGAGGAGAGTTGACATTCCAAATAACATTCTTATCCTCTTACCTATGAGCCCGTCATTGGGCTATCCCATTGCCTTCCCATCCTTGTCATTTTCATCTTCTAAACTCTTGGTCATTCCTCCAAACTCATGGAGAACTTTGGTTCCTGCGTACATCATAACTTTAAGTCCCACCTTCATCCTGGGAGATTCCACTCACAATGTGGGGTCTCAGTGAAGATGCTGGTCCATCAGGCCCCTGACTTCCTCCACTTTAGAGACTGTCATCTCCACTCCCTTATTTCTGCCATCCAAGCCCATGAACACAGTCCCATCAATCAGAACTCCTCCCTCTAAGAGCTCAAGTCCCCACATCTTACTCTCCTCCAAGCCCTTACTCACTCACACCCACCACACGGGTTACAAAGTTCGTGCCAATCCTCACATGACGTCCTGAGCCTCCACCTCATCCTCACCCTCATTTTATTTTATAGTCTAAAGTCTTTTCTCGGTTCATCCTACTTTCCTATCTTTTTCTTCAAACTGTGTTCAATCCATGTCCAAAAGCCAGCTGCCTTCCTCCCAAATTGTCTTAGTATTCTTTGGAAGGGCCTTCCCATTTCTTGTTTTTGCTTTGCACACTCATCTTAACCTAATTTCCCAAGATGCCTCAAATGCTCTCTTCTGTGGCAGGAAGACCTAGCCTTTCTCTTTCCTTTTCTCCCACATAGTGGAAGACACTCTCTAGTTCACCGACATCACTGTCCACGTGTCCTCTGGTTTTTCATCAGTCCGGGCTTGACTTTCTCCGCACTTTCGTGGAGATCTAGAGCTGTCTGTCATCCTGGTACATCTTCATTTCCTAGATCCATGGTTACTTTAGAGGATATTCCTTAATTATTCTATAATATTTTATGTGTTGAACACTGAAATTAAAATGGGACAGACTGACTTTGGCAATTACAGTCATCAAAGAAAGCAATGTTGCACACAACATAGAAAATATAGGAACATGAATACTAATTATGATAATACTCATATACTGCTTTTATTACAAAGGAGTTTTTACCTGTTATCCTATGTGATCCTTATACTAGTTCTAGGAAGTAACGTTCTTTCCTTTTTATAGATGAAAAACTGAAGCACAGTGATATAACTGACTTCTGTTTGTTTATATATCTAGTTTAGGAGCAGAAGCTGTTATCAGAGCACAAGACTCCTAGATGTAAATCTTATGTTTTCTTTTACACCTTTTTGGCTTTTTAGAAATATATATAAGTGTATTCCTGAGGGAAAAGAAGACCAGCAAGGCTTGGAATTAAGGCCTAAGGCTTTGAGACCCAGAAAATCCCTTGTCCTTGGAAGTAATAGTCTAGGGACATCATGATTTTCCACTATCCTTGAACCACCCTAAAGTTCAAGCAAGGGCATGGCTATCAAAATACCAGCTCTAATTTTAGTAGGGACGAGATGGGGAACAGGGAGAGATGTGAGATTAATCAAAAGTGCTATCATTTAGGGATGTTAATAAGCCAGTTATCAGGCTCCCAGCGGGTCTGGCACATTTGACCTCATTATCTGGGCAACACATGATGTTGGATCCCAGCTTCTGGTCACCAGGCAGATGACTCAGAGCCACGGCTGCTGAAAGCCTGTTGGAAACAGAATTCCAGGGTTCAATAGGAGCCAAGGAATCCATCCACACACTCTCTAAATAGCATGTGATAACTACTTATATCAAACCAGAACAGCACCTGGGTTTTTGTTTTTGTTTTTTTTTCTTTTTTGACCCATTAAGTTTAAGAGCTCAGAGGTTGGAGTAAATGTCTCATCAAGAAAACATGACGTCTTTCCTGTTTTCAGAGTCTTTTTAAGGGTGCCTTTAGAAAGCTAAATCTATCAAGTTTTCAAGGCAAACCTTGTTATAAGAAGTGCAGGCTGGGAGTAAAAACAGTTTAACAACCCATCTGAGAACTTAGCCCTTGGTCTGAACAACAGGATAGGCAATCATTTCCTTATATCTGATCTCAAAGAACCCCCAAAGCCAGAGCTGTGGGAGTCAATACCCCAGGTGCCTTGTACCAGAGGATTTCAGATGGCTTCAACCACAACTGTGCAGGAAAGCCTCATCCCCAGAAAACATGACCACTTTTTTGGGTTGTCTTGGACATATAGTAGCTCTGGAAATGTGGATCCAGTCTCAGAAAGTCTTGGGGTCTTCTTTAGCTCTGAGACGGTTGAGAAGTCCAGGTCCAAACTGGATATTAGTTACTGCCAGAAAACTGGACTCCCCTTTAAACATCATGGTAGTTGGTTTTTGCATCAGGAAGGTTTTGGGTTGTCACTACTTTCTCTGGTTTCTTAAAAACTTCTCTGGGCCTTAATTATTGAGGACCACCATTCTTGGACCCTTCCCATCACTCAATAGAAAGGGAAATGCTCCCAAGAATGCTTGAAGCCATCCAAAGGCCTTAGTAGGTTGATTCTACAAGAAGTTAGAATATTACTTGACTAAACGTCATTGACTGGAGAGGCATATGAACATTAGACTTACTCAGATCTTGACCAAGTAAAACTATTCAATCTTAATGGGAAATAAACACCCAAAGGGGCCCCCAAATGCCACTAGCATCAGCTCCCTATCTAAAAAAATGGCTATTAGTGGTAGGAAAATCCATCCTCAGATTAGACTAGACCTTCCCCTTGAAAGCTCAACTGTATGCATGATACATGATTAGTTGCTTCATTTTCTCTGAGGGACAGCTTCCTGCATCTCTCCAAGAGCCTGAAATAGGCCCAGGCATGTGCCATTTTTTATCTACGTTAGAGCATGGGCCAAGAAGCTCAATACAAAACAGAACCCAAGCCATCTTGCTTGGAATATTGGCCTCTAGTTGCTGCTCACCAAGAAAGCACATGGTGGAAAAGATTAAAGCATTAGTTGATTAATGGAAGGGCACAGTGACGTCCCTCTGCTCTGGCAAAGTGGATCATCAGGCTCTTTGTCCAAGTGCTAGAGAAACAAAGGAGTAGGGCTTGGATGAGGAGGTCTGGGCGATTGGGGCTTCCTTCTGAGCTCTCTGGCTTATTGTACTTTACACTAGAACTATCTATTGATGTGTATTCCTACAGATGACCTCTACATATTTGACTGACTAATAGTTTCACAGTGCAGTCTGAGGAAATTAAAAGTGGGTTTTTAAAAGGTACACTCACTCTGGAAAACCATTTGGCAATTTCTTAAAAAGTTAAACACCCATCTACCCTATGACCCTCATATTCAACTCATTGGTATATATCCAATTAAAATAAAAGTGGATGTCTACAAAAAGCCTTGTATAAGAATGTTTCTAGCAGCTCTACTTGTGAGCCAAAACCTAGAAATAGCATAGATGTCCTTTAGTAGAGAATGGGTAAGCCAACTGTGACATGGCCATACCATGGAATGCAACTCAGAAACAAAAAGAGATGAAGAGGGGCACCTTGGTCGCTCAGTGGGTTAAGCTTCTGCCTTCGGCTCAGGTCATGATCTCAGGGTCCTGGGATTGAGCCCCACATAGGGCTCTCTGCTCATCAGGGAGCCTGCTTCTCCCTCTCCCTGCCTCTCTGCCTACTTGTGACCTCTGTCTGTCAAACAAATAAATAAAATCTTAAAAAAGAGAGAGAGA
Organism: Taxidea taxus jeffersonii; assembly: GCA_003697995.1. Classification (NCBI taxonomy): domain Eukaryota; kingdom Metazoa; phylum Chordata; class Mammalia; order Carnivora; family Mustelidae; genus Taxidea; species Taxidea taxus. Next base: position 20,085 of record RCUC01125219.1, on the reverse strand, counting down.
GAGAGAGATGAAGAACTGGTTACAGTCAACTGCATGGAGGAATGGCCAAAACCTGTTGAGTAGGAGTTGGACCCAAAAAAGGATGATTCCTTTTAACTGAAATTATAGGCAAAACAAAACAATGGTGATAAAATCAAATCAGCACTTCTTGGGGGCAGGGATGAAAAGGTGACTGGGAAGGGGCACAGAAGAACTCTCTGGGGGGATGGAAATGTTCTGTGTCTTCATGTGGATTAGTCAAAACTGCTCCAGTGGTACACTTAAGATACAAACCTTTCAGATCTTATGTTATAGCATTTCAGATCTATAGAGAGAAAAAGAAAATGTGAATTTAAAGATTGGAGGGAAAGTGCTCCCAAAAGTTGCTCAGAACTGGCTGCTGCAAGAATCTTAAAGTTTCCTTGAGAATATCAAAAGTCATGCTGTAGATCCCAGGGGTGCACTTCATGAATCTAGGATTAATTCATCACCTTCATTCTATGCATGCATCTATTAGCTCCTGCTCTGTACCAGGCACTGTTCCCAGCAGAGCAAAAAAGACAAGGTTCTTGCTCTTATGGAGCTTACATTCTAGTGGGAGGAGGTGGAAAAGAAACAAGTAAATAAAAATGAGCTAAAGAGGTACCTGGGCCGTGCAGTCAGCTAAGCATCTGACTCTTGGTTTCCGTGCTCAGCGCTCAGTGCAGAGACTGCTTAGGATTCTTTCTCCATCTCCCTCTGTCCCTCCCCATCCTGTGCTCTCTCTTAAATAAATAAATAAATATTAAAAAAAAAGAGAGAGAGAGAGAGAGAGCTAAGTTAGTTTCAGATAGTGAAAATGGTGACAAAGAACATAAGGTAGGGTGATGTGGCAGAGAGTGACTGGAATGGGAGAAGGCACATTTAGGTCAGGTGTGAGGAATGACTCCCTGAGGAGGTGATACTCAAAGGATCAGGAGCCAGTCATGCAAAATGGGAGGCAGGACATGGGAGATGGCAAATAACAGAGTAACTCCAGTAGCCCACATGCAATTGACCCAATTGGTTCCAGTTTCTCCAAACCCTCACCAATACTTGTTATCTTCTGTTCTGTCATTTTGTTTTATTTTGTTTTGGTGGTATTAGCCATCTTAACAGGTTTGAGGTGATGTGTGTAAAGTTTGAGTTATGTGAGATAAGTTCTAAAGATCTGCTGTCAAGACAGTGTACTCTGTTGCACACTGAAAAATGTGTTGGGAGACTATCTCAAATGAAATGTTCTTACCACACACGTACATAAAAGTGGGGACAGGAGGAAGCTTTTGCAGATGAAGCTATGTTTATTACTTTGTGGTGGTCTCATTGGGTGTATGCTTACATTCAAGTTCCTCAAATTGTATATGTTAAACATGTGCCTTTTTTTGTATGTAATCACACCTCAGTGAATATTTTTTTTTAATGCAGAAAGCAAAAAAGAGAGAGAGAGGGAAAGAGAGAAAGAGAGGGAGAGACAGAGGGATGTAGGAAGGGAGAGAATGAGAAGGAGAGAGAGAAGGAGGGAGGGAGGGAGGGAAAGAGGAGGAAAAGCAGAGGCTTTGAAGTAAGACTAAGTCAGGTCCAAATTCAATCTTTATCACTTATTCCATTGCAAACTAGTTAGGGGAAATAATTTAAATTCCCTTGACCTCACTTTACACATCTACAAAACGGATCATTAATACCTCACATAAAGATGTTATGTGCATTGTGATTATTACTTACAGAATTTTTAGAAGAATGCCAAAACCTAGTAACTGTTTAAAAATGGTGCTATACCTTATCAAAGAGCAATAGTTTTAAACTTAGAGGCACAGACACTTGGATGCATAGATTTTTGTATCTTGACCAAGATGATGCAGCAAAATTTACAATGACGCTTGGAAAGGTTCTTGCCTGAATGGTGAACTTTCTGGAAGCAAGGTGATCCTCAGTGTTCTGAAGTTATTTTTTGGCACATTCTGATCTGAGGAAGAATGTTAGGTCTGTGAGGATGTTGCAAATGAGATCATTAGAAATTCTTGTCTCTGGTCACCATTTATTTACTTCATCATTACATGACCAGACTTCTTTTGACTTGCTGAAAGAAGCTTCCTAAAATATTGCTAACAACAATAACAAATATATCCATATCCATATCTCTATCTATATCACGTTCAACCAGATCTCACATCTTTGGGAAACATCAGCTGGCCTTAGGACGTGAAACCCCACACTGGGTCATTCAAAGGCCAGGCCAAAATCTCCAGGGATTCCTTGGAGAGCACTTTTCTGATTTCTTTCGGTTGAATATGTTACAATTGATGTAAAAACAGTTGTAGGTTTGACCAGGGAGCCCGATTTACCAACGATTTGTCTGTGTGTTAATTAGAGGATAAGACAGGGAATTTTGAAACCATGTATGGAAAAGTTTCTAATTAAGTGGTGCGCCATCTGCAATGCCATCTTTGTGAGGGAGTAGCCAGACTCCTGAGAAATACTCAGTGTATTTCAGGAAAAGATGCCAGAAGCCTTCCCAGACATCCTTTCCCTAACCCTCCCAAACTGTCAGTCTCAACAGTCTCCCTCCGGGAGCCACACTCAACCTTATTTCAAATCTCCATCTTTGCAGAGAGCTGGCTTAACATTTTTCCTTCTGTATTCTCTTTACAAATCACTGAATTATGTGCACAACCTGTGCTAGGGAAGCCAGCAGCCAACCAAATATTTCATTCCATTTTTTTAACGAATACTTATTGTCATAATTTTTATAAATATCTATCAGTACACTTTATTTCACTTTTATTTGTGCTTAAGATAGTCTTATCTTTTTCTGCATGTGGCATTTGGGATAAGGAAGAAAAACGGGCACAGCTTCATTAGGATTGGTGAAATAGTCATTATGCACTAAAGGCAGGTGGGACTCAAACTGTAAGTCAGTCTGAGGGCTCAGTCATCTGTAAATGTTCCGACGACTAGTTTTTCTTCTCCAGCAACTTAGAAAGGTTTAGTGAAGGCTAGATGGGTTTATTAGCTGCTGAATAGAGATGTGAGACTATGGAGTTTAGTATCAGCAAAAATGAGTGGCTGTATAATATTCCTCGTTTAGATAGAGCAAGGCTTCTGTGGTCAGTCTCCTCATATTTCTTCAAGAGAGCAGAAGGCAGATCTTCAGGATACAATTTCACAGGAGAGGGCTGAGGCTGTGGTTTCCCAGCGAAGACGAATGTTAGAGCATTTACCTCTGAAAGAGTAAAGATCCCTCTCTCCCTCCTTCCCTCCCTCCCTTCTTTCCTCCTTCCCTCCCTTCCTCCCTTCTTTCCTTCCATTTCTCTGTCTCAGTCTCTCTCTTTTCTAGATCCTAATCAAAATAAGTTTGGGGTAAAAAAAAGTGCCTGGCAAATAGTAGGAACACAGCAAATAGCTTTTGAGAGATTCTAGACTGAAGGTATGTTCTTGGGGGCAAATGAAGACCTGGTCAGGGATGACATACTGGTTTCAACCGGAATGCCAACTTCTTTCAGTTGATAGAGCTCTGTGTGAAGAGTTTTAACCAGACTCAGTAAGAAAGAGGGCCTTAACCAATCGCCATTTTCTGAGAAGTGCCAGAGGAGGAGGAGGCCACTGTGGAGGGGAGATCTGACACAACCCCAGGAACTGCCATGAAGTGAAGCGGTTACTGTTGTGAATGCTGGGCCAGATGCCATGGCTCATATCCTGAGTCGATAGATCATTTCCCAGTTGGGTAACACTGAGCAAGTCAAATTTTCTGTAATTCAGATGTTTGGCCTGTCTAGAGGTTTGTCTTTTTTTTTTTTTTAATCTTTGCAAAGGAACCGCTTTGGGCTTCATTGATTGTCTCTCTTGTTTTCTTCTTTGTAATTTCACTGATTTCTGCTCAGATTTTTATTATTTTTCTTCTCTGTTTGCTTTAGGCTAATATTATTGTTCTTCCTCCTCTAGTTCCATAAGGTGGGAGCTTAGCTTATTGATTTTAGATCTTTCTTCTTTCTAATCTATGCATCCTGATAAATTTTCTTGTAAGCACTGCTTTTACTGCCTCCCAGTAACCAATAACTTGTATTTTTAGCTCAGAATATTTTAAAATTTCATTTTGAGAGTTCTTTGACCTGTTTGTTTTTTAGAATTATATTGTTTAACATCCAAATACTTTGGGGTTTTCCTGATATCTTTCTGTTTTTGATTTCTAGTTTATTTCCACTGTGAACTAAAAGCATACTTTGTATGGCTTTTATACTTCTAAACTTATTGAGTGTGTTTTATGGTCTAGAATGTGGTCTAGTTTGGTGAATGTTCCAAGTGATCTTAAGAAGAGTGTGGAATCAGCTGGTGGTGGATGAAATAGTCTATGAATGTCATTTAGGTCCAGTTAATTGCAGGTGCTATTGGGTCCAAGCATACCTTTACTGATTTTTTGACTGTCAGACCTCAGTTGTCAATAGAGAGGTGTTGAAGTTTTAGACTGTAATAGTGGATTCTTTTATTTCTACTTGTAGTTCTACCAGTTTTTGTCCCATTTATTTTGACACTGTTATTAGGCACATTCATAGTAAGGATTGCTATGTTTTCTTTGCGAATTAGCCCCTTTGTCATTATATAATGCTTCTCTTTATTCCTGACAAATTATTTGCTCTGAAATAAATTATTTGTCTGAAATTAATATAGCGACTTTCTTTTGATCAGTGTTAGCATGGCATATCTTTCTCCCTTCTTTTACTTTTTTTCTTCTTTTAGATTTTATTTATTTATTTGACAGAGAGAGACACAGCAAGAGAGGGAACACAGCAGGGGGAGTGGGAGAGGGAGAAGCAGGCTTCCCGTGGAGCAGGGATCCCGATGAGGCGCTCTATCCCAGGACCTTGGAATCATAACCTGAGCTGAAGGCAGACAGATGCTTAAGGACTGAGCCACCCAGGTGCCCCCACTCCTTTACTTTTAATCTGTGTCTTCATATTTAAAGTGGGCTTCTTTCAGACAACATATAATTGAGTCTTGTTTTTTGTCTATCTTTTTTTCTATCCATTCTGATAGCCAATTTTAATTGATGTTTTTATATATTCACATTTAAAGTGATTTTGATACAGTTGGATTAAGATCAACCATATTTGTATCTGCTTTCTATTTGCTGCTTTTCTTTCTTTCTTTTTCTTTTTTGGCTTTCATGCTTTTTCTTCCTTCTCTGGTTTTAAGTAAGCATTTTATATGATTCTATTTTCTCTCCTTTTTAGCATATCAATTATACTTTTTTGGTCTGTTTGTTTGCTTTTTGGATGTCCTCAGGTTTGCAATATACATTGATAGCTAATTCAATTCCACTTTCAAATATCGCTGCACAGGTCGTGCAGATCCCTTTGAACTGAATATTCTAATTTCTCCCTCCCACAGCTTATTATATTGCTGTCATTCATTTAACTTCTCCAGAAGTGATACATCTTTCGACTGTTATTTTGAACAAACTGTTATCTTTAGATTATTTAAGAATAAATAAAAATTTTGTTTTACCTTTATTTATTCCTTTCCAAGTGCTCTTCTTTCCTTTATGTAGATCTGAATTCTAGCCTATATCATTTGCAGTCTCTCTGAAGAATTTTTAATTTTTTTCACATTTCATACAGGGCAGGTCTACTGGCCACAAATTTCCTCAATTTTTGTTTGTCTGAGAGAGTCTTTATTTCTTCACTTCTGAAGGATAATTTCACTAGATACAGAATTCTAAGTTGTTTTTTTTTCCTTTAAACATCTTAAATATTTCCCTCCACACTCTTCTTGCTACATGGTGTCTGAAGGTAAGTCTGATACAGCTCTTATTCTTATTCTTCTCTACGTAAGGTGTTTTTATTCTCTGGTGTTTTTCAAAATATTCTCTTTGTGTTTGACTTTTTCCAGCTTTAATTTTATTTTAATGATATTCTTAGGTGAGGACTTTTTGTGTTTCTCCTGTTTGATGTTTTCTGGGGTATCTGGATCTATGTTTGGGTGTCTGTCTCTAATCTTGGAAAGACTTAATCATTATTAATTTCAGTATTTCATCGGTTCTTTTTTCTCTTTCTTCTTCTTCTGTTATTCCCATTATATACACATTACATGTTTGTAATTGTCCCACAACTCTTTGATCCCTTTCTTCCATCCTTTTTTTTTAAATCTGCTTTTCAGTTTGGGAAATTCATATGGAGGTATCTTCAAGCTCACTGATTCATTTCTTAGTTATGTCCACTCTATTGAAAAGCCTGATGAAGGCATTTTTCATTTCTGTTACATTGTCTTTACTGTCTATTTTGTTTTATTGTGGCAAAATATACATAACATAAAACTTATTTTAACCACTTTTAAGTGTGCATTTCATTAACATAAGTATTTCACAATGTTATGTAATCATCACCCAGTATCGATTTCCAGAATTTTTCATCATCCCAACAGAAGTTCTGTACCCATTAAATAATAACTTTGTTCTTCTTTTCTCCCAGCCCCTGGTAATCTCTATTCTTTTTTCTGTCTCTCTGAATCTGCCTATTCTAGATATCTCCTATAGGGGAATTATACAATTTTTGCTCTTTTGTGTCTGAGTAACTTTGGAATCTATCCTGGATACTGTGAATGTTATGTTGTAGAGACTCTGGATTCTACTATAGTCCTCTAATGGATGTTGACAGTTTTGTTCCAGCTGCTAATTTAGTGGATTGGACTTAAACTTCAAACTCTACTTCTTGGCAGCCACTCCAGTCTTCAGTCTTTTTATCCTTGGCTGGTTTGCTTGCAGATTGGCCTACCCATGCATGGTTCAGGACTTTGCCAGAGATTAGGACAAAATTTGTATTTGGAACTTGTGGCTCTTTCCCTCTGGGTCTCTGTTTTCTATCATTCTCTCCTCTCACATTCTAGTGGCTGTGGTTGTCCTGAATTCTGTGCTCTATGACTTCTGGGGTTTTAGGGAAGTTTTAGCTGCCCTTTATAGTGCTGACTTCAGTGTGACCGATCTGAGGCTAAATGCCATAAAATGAAAGAGTAACCCCAGTGTAAATATCAACTCCCCACTGGAATCTACTTGCTTTTGTTATTCTCCAGACTCTTCGAGTAGTTATTTGTTCTATTTTGTCCAGGCTTACAGTTATATGAGTGACAGTCAGTCTGATAAGGGCTTACTTTGTGATTCGCTCATTACTTTGAATAGAGACACAGTAAGAAATAGTATCTGTGTTACTCCTTGGTTTACCAAATCTCCTTGAAAATACTAATCAATGCAATGCCCATTATATATGCAGATTATCATTCTCCCCCTCTAGAAATTTTGATTCAGTAGGTCTGAATTGGGAACTAGTAATTCATTCTTTGTTCCGTTGAGGCTCCAGGTGACTCTAATTTTCAGGAAAATTTAGGCAAACCCTCCTTCAGGCTCTTGCTACTCAAAATGGGAGCTTGTTAGAGGTGCAGAATCTCAACCTTCTCCCAAGGCGTAATGAATCTGAATCCACATTTTAACAAGACTCCAGGTGATTCATACCAACGTTGAAGTTTGAGAAACTGGTTAGGATATTGAGATATTTTAATGTAGAATATGAAATGGGTTTCCTTTCTATTATGCATTCCATCATCAAATATTTTTGGTGTTGAATAAAATTGGCATCAGTCCTGCCTTTAGAGCAGACAACTCATAAAAAAATAAACAAGCGCATGTCACCATTATAACTATGACATGCTATGGAGGAAACAAACCGGGCGATGAGATCTAGGCCAGTAGTTCTCAACCTTTCATGCAAATCAGGATCACCTCAGAGGCTTTTACAACATCTCAAACACCAAGGCTATACTCTCAGGCAAATTAAATCAGAATCTTTGGGATGGGACCCCGGCATCAACAGTGTAAAATATTCCCAGATGCCTGTAATGTATACCTAAGATTGAGAACTGATTATTCAGGCTAATTGAAGATAACTTTGAGATCAAGAAAGGGCTCCTTTAATCTGAGACCTGAAGGATTAGTAAGTATCCAAGGACTCTAGGGAATGGCATTTCTGGACAGGGGATCAGCATATACTTCGATACTCAGGAAGGAAGAAGCTTAATGTATTTGAGGAACTAAAAGAGGGCCAGTGTGAATTTAGTATAATGAATAAGAATGAGGATGACATAAAGCTGAGCCAGCGCCAGGCTGTAGGTCCACGTCCAACAGGCCATATAATGTGTGCTTTTGGTACATTTGGGACATCAATTTTAGGTATATTAAAAATTGTCACAAGTGTTTCAGGAATTTTAAATTAATAATAGTAGTTTCAATGTGTTGCCTTTCATCTAAGGTTCTTCTAGCTGGCCCAGTGAGACGTTCGTTGTCTAAGCTGTGGTTTCTGTGTTCAGCTAGTTTCTTCTCTCATACTCTATTTTCACTTAATAAGAAGATCCCAACCTGTCACCAGGAATGGCAACAAGGGTTTGATGGTCAGATAGATGCTTTGGGATATTCTGATGGAACATGGACAGGGAAATTATAGGATAATTGCCCAATAATTATTACTTTTAAAAATTTCATTAGACTGTAAGTCAACAAGTCTTATCTGGGTTATTTGCTGTCCATTATCCTACGCTGAAAGGTTGTTTGCTGGGTTGTCTGCTGTCCAGTCTGGCAACTGGACTTTCCTTCTTGTTGCGGGTAACTCCCAGTTGTTCATAAGCAACTGATCAAAGTTCGATTTTGTTACATCTGTTCAGATCTATACAGATATATCACAGGCTGAAGTTTCACAATTTTCACTTTGTAAACTGCCTGCTATGCCTGTAGAGACACAAAGCTTGGACTATCAAGAGATAGTGCCCCTGGGCACTGCAGAGACTCGCCAGCCATCTGGGCCTTCCAGTCATCCCCTCCCCCTGCCCTCCCCCTCCCCCTCCCCACCTCTTCCTTTACATAGTCTGTGAATTCCCCAGAGAGTGTCTGACCATTGTGGCTACTTCCCATTATCCTAGATTTTTCTTCCCTCTTGCCATAGATCTCACTTATGGTTGCAAAATTATTTCCTGAGAAAATAGTATTAGTCCTAAGATCATTGGGTCAAAGGACATGGCTTTTATTTCACGATGCAAATCAAATCGATGAATTTCTTTCCTCGAAGTTTTTGCAAATTTTCACAGGCCTCAGAGGTGCGGGAGTCTTGATGTCATTCATCTGCAAATCGTTTGCCAAGTTAACAGATGAAAAATGGCATTCATTTTGTTTTATTAATGTTTAATTCCTTATGTTTTTGGTAAGGTCGTTCCTTTTTTCATATACTTTTTGTACGTGTATACTTTTTTTCCTGTCATTTGCTGATTTTTTTCTGGGTTATCTCTTAATTTATAAAAGCTACGTTATGCTGAAAAATATCAAGGAGTTGCCACACGAGTTATGAATATTTTCTTTTTTTCCTATTTTGTTTAACATTTTTATGGCATTTTTAGCATATTAAAGTTTTAAAAAATTATTTAGTAAACTGTATTACTCTTTCCCCTTACAGTTACTTTATTTTTGTTTAAAAAAGAAATATTCAGCTTTTCCCCTAATATTTTATGCTTTATATTTATCTTTTAATTTTGTCACATAAGGAATTGTTTTGTTTTATAGTGAAATGTTTTGTACTTATCTCCATATAGGACCTGTACATATAAAGTACATCTCTAGTATACTATGTATAGTTATTATGAATGGTGTATTTTTCTGTGTATGTATGTATAATATTTAATTTTTACTGTTATGAAGGGAAGCCTTGTACCTACTCTTGTAATTAGTTCAGTTTTTGTTGATTTCAGATGTAGTAACTTGCCACTCCTAATATACAAACAATTGTTATGTCATATCCTTACATCTAATAACTGTCCCTCTTATTTCTGTTTTCTCTTTTATTTGTGTAGACTAAAGTTTCCAGAACATGTTAAAATAAGCATAATAAGAATGAGCAGCTTTGTCCTGCTTCTCCTTTTTAATGCCATACCTTTCGTGTTTCACTGTCATTTGAAATATTGGCTGTTTATATCTTTTTATGTTGTTAAGATAATATTTTTATTGCTACTTACTAGGGTTTTTTTTTTAATCAGGAATGAGTGTTGGTGCCTTTCTACAGACTTAATTTAGAATGCTTGAGATAAATTAATCCAACAAACTATGTTTAATCTTATTTCACTTGTTGAAATGATGAATTAATACATCTCTTAAATGCTTATCCTCTCTAGGGTAAATACTACTTGATTTAAGATTGTTATTTTTTAAATGTGTATTTTGAATTTGCTTTCCTGGTAGTTTATTAAAGATATTTCTACCTCGTTCAAAAATGTGAAGGATCACACACTACAAAGGAAACCCCAGATCAATTGCAAGTTTTAGAATTCAGGATATCCTAGTTTCATGTTACATGCTGGTAGGTTTCATCATTTCATTTGCCCTCCATCAGATATGGTGTGGGAATTAGTGATTCAGTGGAAGTTTGGAAGAAGTTGCCTGTCCAATAAGCATAGCACGGAGCTTCTGAGGTGTAAGGCCATGATTGCCTTTTCTCTCTTTGTCATTGGCTAGTTCAAGTTTCCTATCTCCTAATTCACCACTGGTGATTCACGTTTTCCATGAAACACTCCTTTTCACCAAGATATTAAAATGTTTATCAGTAGATCGTGCACAGTGTGCCCTTTCTACCTGCAAACTACTCACGCTCACTGTTAGACACTCATTATCCTTTTTAGTTTCATTAGGGGGCTTTTTCTTTTGGAAGCAAAAGGAAAAGGATTTACTATATATTTCTCTATCTTGTTATTCTTCATTCGAGTGATATGTACTTGTCAACTATGTTATTTCTGATTCCAATTTTTATCACTGAGGTTATCTTTATCTTTTTGTCGAAGCAGAGTTGATCACTGCTTCCCTCCCCACTGCCCACCCTGTCATTCTTCTTCATTTTAGGAATTTCTCAGGATAGTCTGGCTTGTAAATTTTTCTTAGAATTATCTTTTCTGGTTAAGAAGATCCTGGAAGTGTTTGTATTGAGATTGCTTTATTTATGTAGATGCCAAGACCATGGCATGATTTTCTTTTCTTTTTTTTTTTTTTTAAAGATTTATTTATTTATTTATTTGAGAGACTGAGAGAGAGAGAGAGAGCAGGGGGAGGAGCAGAAGGAGAGGGCGAGAAAGAGAATCTCAAGCAGACCCCCACTTAGTGCAGAGCCCAACATGGGGCTCAATCCCAGGACCCTGGGATCATGACCTGAGCCCAAATCCAGAATTGGATACTCACCCAGTTGAGCCACCCCCACGCAGGTGGCCCAAGCCTGGCATGATTTTCACTCATCCAAGTCTTCCTTTGTGCTCCTCAGGAATGGTTTAAAATTGCTTTCTTCAACATTTTATATATAACCTCTTCACTTCTTTTCATCTTTTTTTATTCCCATTATCTCATTTGTTACTATTGAAAATGAAGACTTTTTTACCCCATGATATGTCCTACTCAGTTTTCTTGCATAAGTTAAAACCGTTGATTTATTAGTCTTATTTATTCATATATTAGTGAGTTTCCTTATTATTTAAAGTTGATACTTAGGTTTCTTGAAGATATAATGAGATCATCAGTAGGTGCTGATTCTTTCCAATTTCTACTTTTGTGTTTTATCTATCCATCTACCCATCTCTCCATCTATTCATCTACTATCTGTATTTTCATCTAATTCCACTAGCTCTCAACCTCCAGAACAATGTCAAACAGCAGTGGTGAAATAGAGGTAACTTTCTCATTCCTGATGGTAATGGGAATACTCATGGTAATTTTCTTATTTAGCCTAATGATGGCTTGTGGGTTGCTGCAGCTATATTTTAAGTCATGGGCATTTTAACGGGATGCTGGAGGTGATTTAGTTATGTTTCCTTCACTGCCAGTTTGACCCACACAGCTGATGGATTTAAATGTATACAAGGCCTCTTCTCTTAATTTATAGACTGATCTCATTTCTGCGCCCAATTTTGAAAAACATGCTTTTTAGGGGAAAAAAGGGGACATACAAGTAAAGTAGATATTCATGAAATATAAAATTTAAACCACTAGGCAAGGTAGAAGCTTTCCATTTTTATCTGCTATAAAAAAATGTCTCGTGGGATGTAGCCAGGTGAAGTTACTCAGGCTAATGGATAAGAATAAATAACTTTATCGTTTTTAAGCTGTTTAATTAATAGCACTACACAAAGCACATCGGCTCTGGTGATATGACCCATTTTGTGCAGGCTATTAGAAAAATGATTGTTAATGACAAACGCATTTATTCGAACTCAGAGTCCATGCTGTTGCCCTAAATCAATTCAAAGCTAGCAGCTACCTTGCTGTCTTTATCCTTATGAACTTTGATCTTGTTATGGACTAAATCTTACCCCTCCCCCCAAAAAGTGAAGCAGAGGACATGCTTGATAGTGTTGTGGGTACACATGTTATATTTTAGCTTTGTCTTTAGCATTGTCTTTGGGTAGTCATTTTATATTTAAGGATGTTCCCACTTGAGTCCTGCCTCCCTAATATGGGAATTTGGATTCTGTTTCTCAGCCTTTCTTGAACTAAGATGGCGGCATGTGACCAGCATCTACCACTGAACCCGTCCGCATGAACCTTCCATTTAAAGCAACTAAGATGTGGAATTGCTTTTCATCAAGGCAAGAGACAGCAGCTTTTAGAGCGCTGTTGGCCATGTTCCTACCAGTGGGGCCCTGTATCCTGGGCTGTGCCTGTAATTAGTCCACAGTCTCATTCCTTCATCTCTCTAGGAATTCTGGAATGTTACCACGTACCCTCTAAGAAACTGCAGTTCTGCTCAAGCTCATTATGGTGGACTCTGCCTTACCCCCAAGAACCTAATCAGCAGCTGGTCCAGAAGGAGGAAGATCACTGAGATCACGGTCCGTCAAAAGCATAGTGGGAAGCTGAATTGTAAACCCTGAATATTTCTGCCTGTTTGGTAGACTCTCTAGAAGCATGTCTGTCTGTATAATTCCTGAATACATAAAAAGAAAACCTCAGTTGGCCAGCTGTACCTTTGTTGGAACACGGGTATAGTTTTATCCGATGTATAGCTGATTTGTTTATGGTCATTAAATCTGCCCTTTGTTTTGGCACCTGGGCCACACAGCCTACAATGTAGAGTACTCTGTAGATTCCTAATGAGCTTTTGAAACTAGGCCAGGAGAAATTTTATAAATGCAGATAAACAAAGCCCATCTACTTATAATTTGTGTGTTACTGAAGTTTTGTATCTTGAATGTGCCATAATTTTATGCTTCTTCATTTTCGACATGGCTGGGAAGAAGCACGAGACTATATTTATGATACAATGTACAGTTTCCAAAATGCAACCCTCTTAGCATCTCCTGGGGTTACAACCACTCCTTTATCTCCTCACCTTAAACAGAACACGTCCGTGATTTTCCAGTTTATTTAGTGATGTTTTGATATGAAAGCAGAGAGTAGATCAACTAGGATTAGAATTCCCAAGGGCTTCCTACCTGTTGGAAGGTAAAAATCTCCTTTGGTAGAATTTGTTACATAAAATGCTATCTGTAGAATAGGATGTCTAACTAAACCAGATTGTTTCTAACTTGAGAGAGTAGCATGTGGACCTAGTTTGGACAGGGCCCGGAAGAAGAAGTGACCAGACCTTTTCTCAGTAAGTGTTGGGTCGGTAATCAAAGGAGCGCAACTGATACAAAGCGAAGGTCAAGCAAAGCTTTATTTCGCGCCAAGCATCGAGAATCAAACTGACCGGCCAGGGTCATCTCTTACAAAGAGAGGCGACCCCTCTCTGCCTTACAGACTGGCTTTTAAGGGCAAAGGCCATGTGGTTGGGACTGGCCACGCACAGGTGGCCAATGACACAGAGAAAACTACACAGTCAGGCTAGGTCACACATAGAGAGATCACAAGTAGGCAGACAGGCAGGCAGAGAGAGGGGGAAGCAGTCTCCCTGCTGAGCAGAGAGCCTGATGCGGGACTCGATCCCAAGACCTTGAGATCATGACCCAAGGTGAAGGCAGTGACTTAACACACTGAGCCACCCAGGCACCCTATAAGAGACATTTGAACTAGCCTATCACCTTGGTCAGAATTGGCACCCAAAAGGTGGGGTCCACACTCCTTGGTACCTAGGGAGACAGAATGCGCCCCCACTGATTGGATACCTCCACCTGGCCTGACCCACCCTTGTATTTGGGCTTTGTTACCTGGGACTGGTTTCTGGGACTTGTTTTTAAGTAAGTCCCCTTGGTGGGGGGGGTCCGTTTAAGTTTTACTTCATAAACAACAAAATGGCTATTCAACCAAAATGGAGCAGTTTCGGCTAAATAAGCCCTTACATAAGGAAGTATTAGCTCCATTCTGACTAGATAGAGAAGAGTTCCATTGAGGTTTATTGAGGTGGGGTAATATGGCCCAGCTAGAAGATTAGCAAGTGGCAGAAGCAGTTCTCAAACCCCGGTCTGCCTGCCTGCAGAGCCCAGGTTCTTCTCTGGGCACTGCCACCCCTCTTCCATACTCCCCCCTGCACCCCCACGCCCCTCCTCCTGCCAAGGTCTCTGCCACTGGGGCTTGCCATGCTGGCTCTGGGAAGGGCCAGGCTGGCCTGGATATGGGCCCTACCTCCCCACAGCCACTTGCGGTTCATTTAACCCATGGCATGTTGACTGGGAGCAGATTCAGCCCTCTGTCTGCTAAACACCAATTTGACTCTTACATCTTTAAGGCTTTCTGTGAATTTCCAGGAAACATATTTCTGTGGGATCGCGGTATCCCCAGGACAGGCTTCTTAGGGAAATGGATCCTCTGGGTTTCAAATAACCACAAATGACAAGAAAAAATGTCGAATTCAATTACCTTCTCAAATTTCTACTACAGGCTACCCCTCATTATCTTCTGACCAGTCGGAAAATGAAAATGTAGCAGCTTAACTATCATAGAAGGTGAGCTTTTAAGATAGAGCAAATCTTTTTTTTTTTTTCCGTTTTAGTGAAATGAATTCTTTCCCCTTCTTTCCAGTTTTTAATTTCAACTTCTAATTGTAAGCAGGCAGAGATGTTGTAGAATTTGACAAGAAACAGCACAGTTTAAAATGCATTGGACTCTGAAGTCTAGAGGACTCCAAATTAAATAAACCGTCTTTTAAATTACTTAATCAAATCACAAGTCACTTAATCAAATCACAGCTTAACAAGAACGTGGTTATTAATGAGAACTGGGTCTGTGTATCTGGGTGAATCAGGACCATTATATCTTTTTTTTTTTTTCCAAGAGCTAAACATGGCTAAGCTTTTGAGTTAGTGGCTGAGCTACGTTTTTTTTTCTTCTTCCCAGAATTTTCACCCCACAGCAGATTTCAGGAGATGTAGCCACCCTTGCTGAGGTCAAACAGGGCCTCTCCCTCGTCCTGCCTAGAGACTATCTAAATCTTCTTTTATGTCTTTACAGCTTTGGGCAGAGACCATTTCCACTCACTTTTCAGCCCTAACCCTTTGATGTCTGTGTTTTGCTATTTACCCTCTGTCTCTGGGGAAAACCTGAGCCTTTTGCCTGGAGGATCTATTTAGCACACCCCCTAGGCAAACCATCCAGCCCCTGGAAATTCGGCCTCCTCCCCTGGGCTGGGTAATCCCCTCTTCTCAGTCACCGCTTTGGTTCAGGCCTTTGTCATTTCTCACCTGGATGTCAAGGAGACCCAGAGTGGTCCTTCTCTTCCTCCTCCCTCTCTAACCCCGGCTCCTCCCTGCAGCAGAGTATTCCTTCATGCCAAACCTCTGCTGAGACACCGTTAAAGCCTTCTTATGACTTTAAGGATGAAATGCAAACTCCTTGCCTCCCCACCCCGCACCAGACCAAGACCTTTCCTTGCCTTGGCTCCCGCATTCTCATCGGGGACACCATCCCTTGCACCTTGCTCACTCTGACCAGCCGTGTCCCAGGGTTCCCTCTTGTTCCCATCACTTTCTCTCCCCCTGCCACCTGGCCAACACACACTTGGGTTCGAATCTCAGCTCAGTGTCAGCAGCTCTGTGAGCCCCCCCCGCCGTGCCCCACTCTGCCGTTATGCCACCGCTCCCTTTCCTATGACACACTTCTCTCCTCCCTGCTGGACCTTGAAGAACTCAGGGCCCCTGTATTTGTCACCTTGAATTCCAGAGGAAGCACAAGGCCTGGCGTGTAGCCGGTGCTGAATCGATGTGTGAAGGCACACTGACCAACCGAAGCTAGAGGGACTCCGTTTCTCTGCTCCTCTGCCTACAGATCCCAGCCCCGAGGCAAAGTCAGTCACTCACACGGTAATGCTTACCCACGTGAGGAGAGGACTTCAGACTCCCCTCCTGGCCCTTTTTCTTTCCCCTTGGATTAGTCCCAGCTGACACTCCATTCTTCAGACATTTCTAGCCTGTGGTCTACTTGAGCGACTTTATCATATCTTATCTTTGTACCCCCAGGGCCTAGCACAAGACTGGCTCATAGAAGATAGTCAGAGGTCAAACATACCTTCACATCCGGTGAGGAGTCCAAGGTCCAGACAGGCTACCAGCTTACCACTGATCACACAGCTGCTATCTGGTGTGAGACCAAATGTTCTGACCTTAGTCCCCTGCTCTGTCCACTAGAGCACCCTGCACCATTGGGTGTGTGATTTACTTCATCACACTAACATTCATCTCTGAGAGAAGAGCTGGGAATTTTTCATGGTGGACATGAATGGGATTTATACAAAGATCAGCCTTTTGGTCCTCCTTCCTTTCCATTCATTCTCCTGACATTCTATCCACCTTGCAAACACTTTCCCAGAAAATGAACACGTGTATTTTAGGTGTCCTTGCCTTAACGTTATACTAGTTTGTAAAGCCTCTATCACGTGGATGACTCGGTTGGTTGACTGGCTGTCCCTTGATTTCGGCTCAGGTCATGATCTCCAGGTGGTGTGATCGAGCTCCGCATCAGGCTCCACACTCTGTGTGGAGTCTGCTTGAGGATTTTCTCTTTCCCTCTCCTTCCCTCTGCCCCCACACCCCTACTTTCACACACACTCTCTCTCTCTGTCGAAAATAATTAAATACATCTTTTAAAAAATTTTAAATAGAAAACCCAGAAATGGACCCTTAACTCTATGGTCAACTAACCTTCAATAAAGCAGGGAAGAATGTCCACTGGAGAAAAGACAGTCTCTTCAACAAATCGTTTTGGGAAAATTGGACAGCCTCATGCAGAAGAATGAAACGGGGTCACTCTTACACCACACACAAAAATAAACTCAAAATGGTTGAAAGATCTAAATATGAAACAGGAATCCATCAAAATCCTAGAGGAGAAAATAGGCAGCAACCTCTTTAACTTCAGCTGCAACAACTTCTTGCTAGACATGTCTCCAAAGGCAAGGGAAACAAAGGCAAAATGAACTATTGGGACTTCATCAAGATCAAAAGCTTTCACACAGCAAAGGAAACAGTCAACAAAACCAAAAGGCAACCTATGGAATGGAAGAAGGTATCAGCAAATGTCTTACCAGATAAAGGGCTACTATCCAAAATCTATAAAGAGGATGTGGTATGTATGTATGTGTGTATACAAATATAATGGAATACTACTCAGCCATCAAAAAGAATGAAATCTTGGTTATTTGCAATGGTGTGGTTGGAACTAGATGGTATTATGCTAAGCAAAATAAGTCAAAGAAAGACAAATACCATATGATTCCACTCATATGTGTAATTTAAGAAACAAAACAGATGAACATAGGGGAAGGCAAGGAAAAATAAAACAAGAAAACAGAAAGGGAGGCAAAAACATAAGAGACTCTTAACTCTAGGAAACAAACCAAGGGCTGCTGGGGGTGGGGGTGGGATGCATGGGAGGATGGGGTAATTGGGTGATGGGCATTAAGGAAGGCATATGATGTAATGAGCACTGGATGTTAGATGCAACTGAAGAATCACTAACTTGTACTTCTGAAACTAACAAAAAACATTTCTGATTCAGTTTGTAGGGTGAATGTGTTAGTCAGGAGAGGCTAAAGTACTAAGAAAATAGGGCCAACAAGTAATGGATCAAACACAATAGAAATATTTTTTTCTACTCCTATAAGGTCTATGGTAGATGTTCCAAATCAGTGGGAGATGGTTAGGTGGCTTCTTCTCCTTATGGTTACTCGAGATGACATTTGGCACCACCATCTTCAGAACAGAGCTTCCAAGCTTGCTATGTTTGTGATATCTCTTTCTCTAAGGAGCTGGAAGGAGAACAGAAAACATGAAGGAGGTAGGCAGGAGGTTTTATAGTCTAGGCCAGGACATAAGGTGACCAACTTGACCTGATTTTTCCTGAACTATCCTTGTTTTAAAACAGAAAATCTAATATCCACAGAAACCCTAAGAAAACTAGGGCAGCTGGTCACCCTCCATGAGAGGCACATCTGACTTTTACTCACATTCCAATGTTCCTCTCATCAAATGGTCACACCAGACTGCCGAGGATGCTGGAGATATGGTCACCCATGTGCCTGGGGAGCAACCTCATAGGTAGCTTTCTGCATTGACACTTACTGAATGAATGTTTTATATAAACACTAATCCCAAGGGGCCTGAGAATTCATTTATTAAAGGAAATAGACACAGGGGAGTGGGAAAAGGACCCAAAATCTAGACCAGGAGGTAACCCAAACAAAGCCTTTGTTGATGTTTACTAACTATGTGAGGAGCAGTCCACGCATTTCCTACCACAACCTTAGCTAGGGTTTAGACTGTAAATGCTTGGAAGAGGAAATACAATCGTATTTCAAAATCTCACCTCTTTTCACCCACTTTTGATTATTGAGAATTCATTCGTGGTGGCAAAACGAAACAGCCTTCACTGGACTGCATCCCCATAGAGCTTTCAGAAATACGTGCTACACCCATTCCTGGAGAATCTTCTAGTGGACATGAGTTGACTCACTGTATATTTAAATACATCCTCTCCTAATCGTAGCATCCTTTGTCGTAAGATTTCTGTATGCCAGAAATCATGCTGACTGCTTTACTTACAAGATCTTATTTTATCCTGACAACATGAAGGTACTTTAATTTTCCCTCTGTTACAGATGAGGAACCTAAGGCTGATAGAGGTAGAGTGCCTGTTGCCTCACTACAGAGCTCTGAGTTGTAGAATTAGGATTTAATCCCAGTTCTGTCTCCTTCCTATTCCTGATTGCATACACTGCACTAGAGACTTCTAAGAGAGGATTATGTTATTAATTTTGGGATGAGCTACAATCTTCCCCCAAGGATACAATATTTCTCTAGAGTGGGACGGAAGGGTTGATAAGAAATACATACTCCTTGGGGCACCTGGGTGGTTCAGTCAGTTAAGCATCTGACTCTTGATTTTGGCTCAGGCACTGAGATGTGATGTCCTGATCCCCCCTTTCCAGAACTCAGATATTCATTTCCCCCATTTCTGGGGATGGTGGCAGCTCTTTACTCAGTTTTTCTCTGGGACTTTCCTCAGCTAACAAGAGATTGCTTGACGAAGGTCTTAACCCCCTCCCTGAGAATACCCCGTGCCCACTATGACTACTTTTGTACGAGAGCACAAATGCCCTGTCTCCTTGTCCCAACTTAAGGCAATTCTGTGACGGTTAATTTTGCTCCTTAGGGAAATTTCCCCAAATAAACTTCTCTGTGCACTGAGCTCCATCTCAGAGTTTGCTCTGTGGGAAACCCTGTGCAGCCTTCATAGTCTATACAGTCTTTATGATAAAGACTAGCACACAGAAGCTTTCCCATAGCCACGCACACAATGCATTCTTTCCGTGTGCAGAGATAATCGGCACACGCGTCATTTGCTGAATGCTGCTCTGCTGTCCCATCCACAGAGAGGCCACAGAGAAAGGAGAATCCGGGGCCTGGTGTGCCTCTCCCCGAGAGTGAGGGTGTGAATAGGCATAAAACTGTTTGGTTTGAATTTTCTTTCTTTCTTTTTTAATATTAGTTCTAGCTCTTCCCCCCTGCCTCCTTTAACATTTATATATTTTTTAAGATTTTATTTATTTATTTAACAGAGAGAGAGAGAGAGATCACAAGTAGGCAGAGAGGCAGGCGGGGGGG